>ONZH01010997.1:0-56250 GCA_900303285.1 Rhinella marina | reverse complement strand
TTCAGTGTTCCTATTGCTAGGGATAAAACTGTTTTGCCATCTACTTGTGTTGAATATCTTGGAATTGTGATTGATTCGGTTGTAGGGGAGTGTCGTTTACCCAGTGAGAAGATTCTGAAAGCGGTTTTGTTGATTAAAAAATTTCTTGTTGGTTATAAAGTTACGGTTAAGGAGGTTCAGTCTTTATTAGGTTTGTTAGCGTTTTGTTCTAGAGTTATGCCTATGGGTAGAATTTTTTTGTAGGCAGCTGTCTTTAAGAATTTCTGGCTTCAGGAATCCTAGCTTGCATATTTCTTTGAATAAAGATATTAAGGAAAATTTGTTAGTCTGGTTGGATTTTCTGCATAATTTTAATGGTCGATCTTTATGGCAGGAAGATTTTGTGGATGCTCCTAGTTTAAATCTTTTTACTGATGCGGCTGGAAGTTTTTTGGTTTTGCCGCATTTTGGGATGGCAAATGGTGTGCTTCCCCCTGGCATGATTCCTGGGTATCTAATTCAGTTACAACTAACTTAGTTTTATTGGAGCTTTTTCCAGTGGTTGTTGCTTTGGCTTTATGGGGATGTAGTTTTAGTAACAGGCGAATTCGTTTATTTACAGATAATAGAGGAGTCATGTTTGCGGTTAATTGTTTGTCATCTAAATGTCATTTAGTTATTAAACTTTTGAGGCATTTGGTTTTGCTATGCTTACGCTGGAATATTTGGCTTAAGGCTGTTCATATTCCAGGAGTGAATAATGATATTGCTGATTCATTATCCCGTTTACAGATGGATTGTTTTTGCAGACTGGCGCCTTCAGCCGAGATTTTATGGGACTCCATGCCCGCAGAATTTATGGGGTCTAATTTGGTCGTGATGTTGGTTGGATCTCCTGAGACGCTGATTCCACTTGGAAGAGTTATTCTGCAGCTTGGCTACGTTGGGATCGCTTTATGTTTGGCCTTGGGTTGTCCCCTTTAGCAGTCGATGAGACGGTAGCATTATCTTTTTGTATGAAGCTCTTTCAGGAGAATTTAGCGTATAGTTCTGTTTGTAAAATTCTAGCTGGTATTTCTTTTTTTCTTGAAATTATTTGGTTCTAGTCCGGTGAATAATTTTTTCGTAATTAAGCAATTGTTAAAAGGCTATAAGGCGGTTGGTTATTTACCGGATGGGAGATGTCCTATATCATCTAATTTATTGATCAGTCTATGCAATTGTTCTGTTTCGGTTTGTCACTCTTCTTTTTGAAAGGTGTTTGTTTAATACAGCTTTTATTTTAATGTTTTTTGGTGCTTTGCGTATAGGGGAGCTTTTGCCTAGATCTCGTAATGGTACGTCTGGACTGGCTTTGTATCACGTTCAGGTTATTGGTCAAAGTCTTTCTATTTTCATTCTAAGTCTAAAACTGATCAGTCAGGGAGAGGCTGTTTTTTGGAGAATTGGCTCAGTGAGAACAAAGCTATTTGTCCTGTTTTTGCTACATTGCAGTATTTGGCAATTAGACCGCATGGTAATATTAATTTTCTGTTGATTCATCAGGATTTATCTCCTTTAACGCAATTTCAGCTGAGGGCTTGTGTTGGACAAGTGCATTATTAAGTTGGGTTTGAACGCTAATTATTTTTCATCACACTCTTTTCGGATTGGTGCTGCTACCGCTGCCGCTCAAGCTGGTTTACATGAGTCTGTTATTAGACGTATTGGCAGATGGTCATCTGATAGGTATAGGTTGTTTGTGAGACCTCATTTGTTAATTGATTAATTAATTAGTTTGTTTTTTTAGTTTTTTCAGGATATTCTATTTGGGATTCTGGGCCACTCTTATGTACATTGGGCTAATAGGAGGGCTGCAGAGAGGTGTTATGGAGTGAATCTATCATTATCAGTGGAGAAGATTAAAGTATTTTGGGCCGGAGTTTGAGGAATGCACTGGGTCAGGTTTGATTGATCTGGTTTTGCACTTGCATGATATTTTTCCCTCTTCCGGATGTGATTATTATTCATCTTGGGGGTAATGATATAGGGTGTAATGATACAGTGGATTTAATTTTTTCAGATGCAGAAGACTTTTACAGATTTACGCAGGTTATTTCCAGGCACCAGATTATTTTTTCTGAAATTATTTCCCGCCGGTGCTGGAAATTTTCCCTGATTTAAAATTTAAAGAAAAGATCCGGAAGAGGGTTAACCGTGCTATGGCTCGTTTTCTTCCCCTCCTTTGGGGTTTCTCTTTCAGACATGTGGATCTCGAGAGTGGAGATGCTGGTTTATATTTTCACGATGGTGTTCATTTATCTGATATTGGTTATGATATTTTTAATTTAAATTTGCAAGCTATAGTTGAGATAGCTCTTGGTGGGGTGGGGCCCCTGTCGCCTTGTTAGGCGTCATGGGCCGGTGGGTGTTGTAATTGAATAGTCGTCCCGTTATGGGATGGACTGATTTCAGACTGATGGATTTTTGAGCTTGAGTTTATGACTAAGCTCTTGTTTTACGTTATTTATATATTTCAAGTTCAAGTTTGTTAATATTATTTGGTTTAATAAATCAGTTAATTTTATACCTCCACTCTCGAGTCTGGGTGTTTTTATCATTGTAATGTTATGTGTTTTAATTATATATATATATATATATATATATATATATATATATATATACATACTTTGTATTGCCATGTGTGGAGAAATAAATAAATGTTAACGGATGATTAAGGGCCAAGCCTCATGCAGAAATTCATGTTAAAACGTGCTGCACTAACCTGTGTTTCTCTGTAGTAATAAAATATATATGCTGGTTAAATTATTAATATTGAACAATCCCATCAAAAATGTATTTCTAACTGTGTGATACTGAATAAACAGAAATGAACAATTGAGGCCTGAAGCTCAAATTCACATTAACACTCACAGGTAAATCGCTGGCATAGGCTGTGTGCTGTTGTAGTAATAACATATATATGCAGGTTTAATTAAATTGAACAATCCCTAAAAAATTAAATTCTAACCGTTTGGATATAGAATAAATGGAAATGGACGATTGAGGTCTGACACTCACATTAATGTTAACACTAACAGGTAAATTGTTAGTGTGTACTGACCACCTATATGTTGGTTTGATTAAATTCAATAACTCCCCCAAAAAAATTGATGCTGACCTGTGTATGTAGAGATAATAAATGGATTTAGCCCTAATATTTTGTTGTCGATCACTGATACGGTTTTTCAAACTAAAAAATTCAATGAAATACCTGAGATGACAGGACAGAGATCTTACTAGTATTCTATATGCTTTGCTAGATTGATGGTAGAACACATGTTCACACAGTTTTCACTTATTCCACCCCCCACAAAAAAAGCATTTCTGTGATGGGGGGAAATAAAATGAAAGAATGTCCTTGCAGATAGCTGCTGTTGAGGTTTGCAGCAGCTGCAGATCTGCTAGGAGGCACAGCGGCCACAGCTCCTCACTACTTCCTCCCTGGCTGGCAGCTACCCTGCTTGTTCCTACTCTACACACACAATTCTTCTTCTTCTTTGTAAAAAAGCAAGAGACATGCACCTCCAATTAAACACAGCTGCAACAGCATAAATCCTCCATGCAAGCGTTTTACTGTTCTCAAAAAATGACAAGCATAAAAAGCATGCAAAATGTAGCTCACACTGACACCAGGGGCATATTATAGGGAAAGCAGGGGCCCACCCAGGAGCAATACTAAAAGACTTTATTTTTAGGGCCCCTTCAACAGATATGCAATGACATTATATACAGAGACACTGTAGGAAATGGATGGAGAGGCTGCCAGGCCTTGTCTGAGGGAGTGATCTTGACTAGCCACAGGAGTGGGGGTTGCACGTGAGGAGGTTGCGCAGAAATTGCTTGGAAGATGATAATGCACAGCAAAAATTCCTCCTCAAATCTCATCTTCCTGTATAGCTGTGGGGTTAAATTAGATATTTTAGGTTTAAAGTGTAAAGTCATTGCTGGTCAGTCGTTGGACTCAGGAACTATATGGATCTCAGCTGTCGCAGTTGCAACTGGGCGCGAAAGCCAGAAGTGCCCCTATGCTACTTTAATGAAATTAGTCAGGAAGATAAAGCAGTGCTGCCACCATGTCTTCAGTTTCCTCCTCTTAACCCTTGGCCCTTTCCCAGCACTGTAGTGGGAGGGGGGCAGCGGGTGCAAGAATGCCTAGCCTCAGTTTTCTCACCTATATCCTGTTTTCACATTATTTATACCGACCAGCTTGATAATATCATCATGTTGGTCTGTATCAGGAGTCAAAATGCAAGACAGGGAGCTAAAGAGCTGTGAATACATAAGATAGGATCCACCACTCACAATTGGTGACTGGCAATCTTATCTATTCTTTCCTTGTACAATGACCTTTGCACAGGTCACAGAGCATGCCTAGAAAACTTTCCCATAGAAGTCAATGAGGTCCCCTCCTGACCATTGTGTCTATGGACCATGGGGCTGCCGTGAAGCAATTGAGAACAACTCAGACAAGATGGTCGCCCCATAATCATGTTCAGGAAATAGAATAAAGATATCTGTAATCAGAAAATAAGAAGAGATTAGAAAAAAGGATGTGTGTGGTTTTAACTGGAAGATAACATTTTTGTTGACTCATTTCCTTTCAGCATGGCTAAATGATGGAAATAGAAAGACACTAAACAGTCAAACACTGGCGTACTAAGGGATGTTAGTGCAGTGACTGATACTACAAGGGCAAATAACTCAGTGTTATTTATTTATCCTGCAAAAAAAATATATATATATATATACACCTGTGTGTGTATATATATATGTATATGTTTCATCCTAGAGGACAAAAATAGCTTGATTCCTAAGGTGTTAGAAATACTACATCACCATGTAGTGCTCAGAAATTGTCATACAGAGCAAGAACACATGCTCAAATAATAACGCCATAGAGTGCAAACCTGCTTCAAAATACTGTAGTTCCGCCGTGTGATTTTGATCTATAGTGCTTGAATAATGCAGCCATTCAGAGGGACATGTTTGAGTGATACCACTGCACAACATACAAACAATACCTCAGGTGCCACAATAATTTTGCTTGAATAATGCATTTAATGAGGAATACAAATTAAGTTTCTGGTCAGTGATTGGTGTCTATTCTTTTTTTTTTTTTTTTGCAGGTTACAGACTAGAAATTCAAGCATTTCCCAGCAAAGTGGTGAGGAAGGGGGGCAACGTAACAATCTGGTGTTCATCCTCATATAATCAGGGACTATTTAATTTACTCAGGAAAAACTCATCATGGATTATTACTGCAGAAACAAATGTGAAGGAACAAAACTTTACAGTGACAAATGTACAGGAATCTAATTCTACCGATTATTACTGTTATCAATATTATGACAACAAGTGGCAAGATTACAGTGATTATCTTACCTTAAACGTAATAGGTAAGTAAATGTGACACTATATATTATGACCAGTCTGCAATATCCCTTGTAATATAAAAACAAGTCTAGATACAGAAAGAGAATTTAATATTTTTAAGATGAGAGAATCGAAGTACTTCGATCCGAATTTCAGGATAAATTTTATTCGTTGCGAAGCTGAATTTCCTTGTGCTTCATCGTAGCGAATCGATTTAACCTGAAATAGTGTAAAAAAAAAAAAAGATTGTTCACAACGGGCCCGCTGCCATCTTGCTTGAAGATCTTGGCTGAAATCCCGTGTGCAGTGAAGAATGATGTCATCTCGGGCCGCGCAAGATTTTGCACCAGACTTTCAAGCAAGATGGTGACGGCTGGCCCGTCACGAGTAAATGGACCGGGTAAGTTGTTTTTTTTGCTTGTTTTTTTTTTATTTTACACACTTTTCTGTATATCAGATGCTGCAATCATGTATGAAGGCGGCATCTGAGGGGTATAATAACTGGGAGTGGCGCAATCGCCGCTCCCTGTCATTGCAAACACTACTTATAAAGAAACGCACTTCTTCACACAGCAGATTTTTTTGTAAAATTTGGCAAAGGAGCCGAATCACATTTTACAAAACTTCACTCATTTCTAAATATCACCAAGCATCCATTGCGTTAAAACCACAAGCCTAACATTGTGTAAGAATGGATCCACAAGACCTCAAAAGGCGTCCTCAGGTATCTGACACCAGGACATTAACAGCAAATCCTTTAAGTCAGAGATGCTCAACCCGCAGCCCTCCAGCTGTTTCAAAACTACAACTCCCAGCATGCCATAATAGCTGTATGCTGTCCAGGCACACTGGGAGCTGTAGTTTTGCAACAGCTGGAAGGCCACAAGGCATCCCTTCTTTAGGTCATGTAAATTGTGAGATGGGGCATTCATTGATCAGTTTTTTTAAGAAAGTTGAAAGCCTAGTCACCAAATATGTGTCATGTTCCTCAAACCATTCTTGAACAATTTTTAATGTGTGACAGGGAGCATTAACCTGCAGAAAGAATCCTCTGCCATTAGAGAATACCATTGTCATGAAGAGGAGAAAGGACTTTGTTTTTCATCCTGCATCCATTACAAGGATAGAGCCACACAATGCCTATTTAAATAGTACTGTACAGTACCATGGCCAGACTGGGACTAGAATGCAGCCCTGGCACCCAAACCCTGCCATTCCCTGCACATATTGCTATAATAGTCATGTCTCTGAGTACTCAGACCAGACCACCTAAGCAAATACAGACCCCAGATCATAGCAAATAAAAACAATCAGACCTCAAGGCCCTCTACTACTTATACACCTCACAGAAACTGCATACACTACACACAAACATTGCACTAAACTAGACATATGTACACTACATAAACACTAGATACACTTTCTTTTTCATTTAGCCCAAAATTCAGACTTTATTCACCCAAGTGCAAAAAAATAAGCGTGCTACACAAAAAAGTGCACAAGGAAATGGTCTTTTACAAGCCCTGTATATAAGAAAAGGGTGCCTATAAATATTCCCATCTCTCTGAACCAAAAGGTCCTGTAAGGGTCAGGGACATGTGACCATCCTCAGCTGAATACAAGAAAGAGACCCTTGCAAGCATCCAACATCTCCCTATATACCTCCAGTGCACCCCCAATCAGGCTGGGGCCACATAGCGAGGTTTAATGTAAAGTTTGTTTAAGGAGTTGTGATTCAACATAAAACTGGCCATAACGGTGATGTGAATGATGCAAAAAATCCAACATTCTAACAGGGATGGACTGGGAACTTAAACTGGCCCTCGAAAAAACAACAACAACTAAAAGTGGCTCTATTTTGTAGTTGGGTCGAAATTGACAGAAGGTGGGGCCAACACAAGTAGGCGGGGCTAGCAGTACCATATTATGGCACATTATACCAGCCCTCAAGAGCAAAATACCACAGTGCATCACACAATATTATCCAATAAGCTGCCTCTCTGTGATGGCCAGTGCCAGTTGCACATTCTTTCTTCCTACTCCAGTAAAGATGAGCGAATCATCAAAAATTTGCTTTGGCGAATAATCGATGAATTTATGACAAGATTTGTTCTTAATACGAATTTATTCGGTGGAATTTGCGTTAAAAAATAATCGTTGTTTTGCAAACATTACTGCACAAATCACGAACATACAGTCTAAGCATTGTTAAAAGTACGCTACTGAACTGAATGCGTAAGCATTAGCGTGCAAAATGCGTACGAATCCTTAGCGTACAATTGACTCGCGATTGCATCATACGCAGGCATGAACGAGGCTAGGCCACGGCGTACAGTCCTCAGAGGCAGTCCATACGAGGTAGAAAAGTAAGGTGCTCACTGTTAGCTATCCGGCTAAGTGCATAATTTACTAAAAACACCATACAATAAGTGCATAATAGAACACATTGCAGTACCTGAAAGAAAAGAATACAGGCACTAAAAGAATACACACAATGGACTAAAGTGCTTGAACGTTGCTGAACCTGTAAAAACATTATTGCTATGCTAAAATACAGCAAAGACATAATTATGCAAACATTTTAGTGCTATCAATTTCACATTTGCAAGCATAATAGAATCAGATATATGTTTGAGTTTCTCCTCATCGCTGCTTGGCATAAAACACTGGAACACAGTCCAAAATTCAATTGTAATCCACGTGAGGTAATTTTGTAATCCAAACAGGTAACGTGTAATCCAGATGAATAATATAAAATAGCAGCAAATAGAGAACCCTTTTTGCAAAGGGGGCTCCCAAATAACCTGAGAAGGGGGGAAAAAGGAAAATAGGTGTGCTTAGGCGCAACTGGGAATTTTCTGAAGAACAGGTGGGAGTCCTGACAAGCCATGTCCATCTGGGTGAGAGTCAAACAGGGGGCAATGAAAACAACATAAACGAAAAAAAAGTGCCAACTAGCTCTCACCTGTCAGGTGCAGTCCATGATGTGGCTCCCATAGGTCCAGAGGTGTCCTTTTAATCAGCCAGTAGAAGGGTTCCTCAGATGAAGGACCTGAAGTCCTCCTCACTGGAACTGCTGCTGAATGACATTAGAGGACGCTCTTGCCTCCTGTAGGCCAAGCCGGCTGCCGTGGTTGAGCTCCACTGCCCTCTTCTGGCAGAAGTCGGACTTGACCGGGTGGTGGTCACACTGGTGAGCGCTGCAGCCACTTGCGCCTTCACTTTTCCGGATACTCCTGCTGGGACAGCAGGGGTAAGGACTTCTGGCTGCAGCGGTTCAGGCAAGGTTGCACCCAGGGAAGAACCGCCAGCTCCCCTGGCTTCTGCTGACTTCATTTTTCATGGTAGTTGGTACTGGATCACCATGGACTGGAAAGTAAAGGATGATGTCGTCAGCTGACCCAGGTGAAAGGACTGTGGTGGTGGTGACAATCCAGGGATCAGAGGCTCCGGCTGTGGCTTCTCCCTGAAATGGAGGGTGCCATCTGGTGACTCCTGTAGGCAGCGCACGCGTCCTGCATCTGCTGGTTCCTCCGGCCAAACTTCTGGTGGTGATGCAGGTACCAGGGGCTTAGACAATAAGGTAACCCTGGTAACAAAGGGGTCTTTCAGAGATGCCATGGGGGTATATTCCACCTGATCCCACACGTATAGGCTGTGACGGGGTTGGGGCAGGTACAGCCGTTTCACAGACCTGTGGCCCACAAAGTACTCCTTTCCGTCCTCGTCGTCCGCAAGGAAGCCACAGCCTCGCTCCACTGAAAACCATAGGACGGTTCCCTTACGCTGTTCCAGTGTAGGGTCTCCCGGCCTCAGATGGTCCAGTACTTGGATGACCCAGTCCTCCACCACACTCTTGTAGTCCCATAGGGTCTGGGCTTGGGCCGTCACTGATGCAGGCACAATGGGATTCTGCCGCATGGAAGGTGTTGTTCTCCTCCTGGGCGGCGGAGTGGACGCTCCAGCCACCGCACCAGCCGGCACGGCGAACATCGACTCAGGAGCCGGTGGGATTCTCTTGGCCAATTGTGACACTGTGATCTCCTCTGAACTGGACGGTGAGTCGGGGTACTCTCTACCAAACACCATCTCTCGCCATTTTGGTCGCAGTTGTTTCTCCATGCTGTGGTATCTTGTTCACCGCTGGCTTAAACTGGAAATAGTTAGTTCCCGGTGGGCCGGGCTGGTTTTTCCCGCTTCTGAGGGGGGGGTTTCTTCACTTTCCCGCTCTTGAGGGGGCGTATCGTCATTTTCCTGCTTGCGGGGGCCGGGGGGAAGGCAAGAAGAATGTGTACGTAGCGTACGTAGTATTAGCGTTCAAAATTTTAAGAACATTTACGAATAATACAAAGGGAATCTGAATAAATCCGGATTCGCTTTGGAGTAGTAAAAAAGGAAGATTCGTAACGAATCTACGAAGCGGTGAATAGATTTGCTCATCTCTATACGCCAGCTTCCTTAGGTTGAAAATACAGTTGAATTCAGGAGTCAGGAGGAGAGTGTCAGATCATTACTTGCCATGGCCAGTGGCAAGTAGCCCCCTGGGTATCGGCCCACCAGGAGGTTTCCCTGTAAGGTCTATGGCCATTCTGCCCCTGGTTTCTAATTGCAAGTCGCATTTGACTTTGCAATCATTGACCTCAATCATAGTTGACTATCCACAAACTTTCTGTGCTTTTGCAATTGCAGCTCTAAAATAGACTACTGTAAAAAGAAAAAACGAACACCTGGAAAAATTTAAGGGGTTGTGCCAAGTTTTCAAGTTATCCCCTATCCACAGGATAGCGGGACAACTAACTGATCAGTAGGAGTCATCCTTGACAGATTTAAAATCCGCACCGCAGGTCAAGTTATGTGACAATATGGACACTCTCTGCAGCATGTGGATGTGGTTTGGTTCTCAGCCACATCACTGCTACTGTAAAACTGCAGATTTTCCACAAAAAAATTCTGCTGAGTGTTGTGAACCATGCCTTAAGATTGCTCCCCATGCCTCTTCTGTCCCACACAAACTGCTCCCTATGTCACCGCTCCCCACGCCCCCATTTGTTACATACTTCACCTTTTCTTACACACAGTTCCCCATGGGATGACTTCCCATTTGTTCCCCTCACTTACTTACACAGAATGGTTCCCTTGGTTCTGGTGACCTCCTACAGCTTCTTCTTGTCTTTGTCCTCCTCCTCCTTCTGCCCTGGTAAGTGACCTGTGAGGCCGCATGTGATGACAGTTATGCTTCTCCAAATCATACCTTCTTGCATCTTACTTGTTTTCTTGTACTTTCAGATCCCAAGATCATTGCTGATTACACAACGACAAATAGAATACGTCTCGTTCTGTCAGGATCCCTGATTATTTTGGCCTGTGCTTTTGTCATTCAATATTGGATCACCTTGATCAAGGATGAGCAGAGTCTTCTTGAATCACCTGTTAAATCTGAAATTGCTGGAGAAATGGAGGGTGCAATTTACATAAATGATCTCGTCAGAGGGTGAACATGCATCGTGATAAACGTTAGGGATTCGGTTATGGATTTGGATAGTCAGAATGAATGAGGTTTGTTTTATATAGCATCGCTGTTATAGACATGTTCTATCATTTGAAGTAGGATTGCTGGCGCTGCATAGAATCATGGCCCATCAATGGATATATGTATCCTGTAACACTCAAAAAGAGAAAGCAAATAATAATTAATAAATCATATTCCTACATTCTTACCTTTGTGATTTAACTATAACGGCCTTGTTCACCCAGCAGTTCTGTATGCAGGAGGATGTAGTAAGTCCTTGCAGCTCTGTACCCCAGGTGCTACTTCTAGGGAAAATAATTCTGTAATATATCATCTGATGCCACATTTTTTAAAAAAATCAGGGAGCTGGCAGGTGCCATTGTACCTTTTAAAAGTATAAAGTTGTAATCGACTACACTTTTCCATGCAAAGATCAAAAAATACCACCTGCTCTTTTGTTACAATGCATTACAAATTGAGCAACGTACAGTACAGTATGTAACTGTATGGCATATATACTGCAGACTCAGTGTGAACAGAGCCTTACCTGATGTGTTTCTTTAAAAGGGTTTTCCAGGCTCATGGTATTGATGACCTATCCTCAAGATAGGCCATCAATATCTGATTGATGAAGGTCCGACACCTGGGACCCCCACCAATCAGCTGCTGATTAGAAGAACTTGCTGATGTCTGTGGAGTGTTGGACTCACAGGAGAAGAATCTCTGGTTCCCAGGAGTAGGAGCCCTGGCATGTGCTTCCTTTCCCTTTTATAGTTGCTCTCAAACGCTTCCTCCTGACAGGGAACAGGACTAGCCCACTCTTACCAAGAGGGAAGGAACAGGGTGGTTTGCCCTGTTTCTGCCAATCATTTGCCATCCATACCTTTTCTGCTGGCCAAATACTTAAAATACACAAAATACGCAACCGTATATATAACAACATATAACAATAAAACAAATAGGTGGCTTCCCAGCATATATTGCTTCATGCTGACCACACGCAGAAGCAACAGATGCTGGAAAGACACCTATTCACGTGACATCAGCAGACGTGGAAAAGAAGCTTTGAGTGCCCAATCAGCAGGACTGACAGAGTGCTGCTGGGAAGCAGTAAGGAGCTAACAGTGGCGTACCTCCAATGGAGGCAGACCACACAGCTGCTATGGGGCCCGTGGAAGAAGTGGCCTGACCCTGGCTGAATGGCCACACCCCCTTAGGGCTGCCACCAGGGCTGTACAGCAAGTACTTCTCTAAGAGGCCTTGCTCCTCTCTTTTGAACATGGAATATGGAGCAGCATTATACACAGGTCCCTCCCTACACTTTTACCTATGCTATGCTAGGCTGTGTGCAGAACGGGAGGAGGGAGCGAGGCCATGACGCATAGGCTGTAAACTGGACATGATTCTGCTCTCATCCTTGATACATATACAGATAGTCACAGTATTGCCAGTAGTTACCTCTATACTGCCACCTCCTTATTCTAACACACTTAACTCTTTCCTACCCTCTCCTTTTTGCAGCCATCCTAGGCCACATCATTAACCTCTCCTTTCCCTCTAATATCTGTGCAGCTATCTACTCAATGTAGCTCTGATGGGGTTATTCCAGGATTAAAATATTGATGACCTATCCTCAGGATAGGCTATATATGTCTGATTTGTAGGGGCCTAACACCTCACACCCCTGACAATCAGCTGTTCTACAGTATCTCCATTTCCAGAACTGCACAGCTCCATTCATAACAGAGCTGGATACTGCATCACTGCAGCCAGTCACTTGAATACTGCAGTAATCAGCTCCATCCAATACCCAATGGACGCAGATGTGCAGTTCTGGCATCAGAGCTAATGCAGAACAGCTGGTTGGTAGAGCTGGGGGGTGTCTGACCCCCACTAATCAGATATTGATGGTCTATCCTGAGTATAGGCCATCAGTAACAAAAAACCTGGACAACCACTTTCTCCTGACTAGAGCTATTCAATGCTCAATAGTTAACCCCTTCCTCTCTTCCATGATTACTACAAGTATCCAGATACTTATCCTTAAAGCGGTTGTCAGACCCTTAAGTCAAAATTAAATACTGTAAATTACCAGAATCTGTACACCAAAAAAAGCACCTCTTCCAAGCGGTCCTGTTCCTCTGCAGTTTTTCTCCTTGCCATATATATACATCTAGTGACATTTCTGACTGAACTACCTCCTGCAATTTATTCAGCACCTACCAATGATTGATATGTCATTAGAGACTGGCATGTTCACTGGTGGGTTTGAGATCTATATCTATGACACTAAACCTGAATAAACAGGACCCTAAAAAATTTACACTAGGGGACCCAGATTTTCTGATTACGTATGTGCACCTCCCTGTTTAATACCTCAGCTCCTGCTCAGGCCCTGCATTGATCCCTGTGCTCAAGACCTTTTGTCTTCACCAGCCCATTGATGATAGACAGTGGCAGACCAGGCATGGGTTGTGGGAAGGGCTAGGAATAGGGCATGGGGGCCCAATTCAGATCCTTGCTATGGGGCCATATGATTTCTATGTATGCCTCTAGGGGCGGACACAGACAACAGAGGGCCCCTGTGCAAAGATTGTGCCTATACCCCCCCTCCCCCCTGCCAAATTCTCAACTTCACCGCCACATACACCGCAACATACTTCTTACATCTAGTGACGTCTCCTTAGATGTAGATATTCTCTTTCCTCATCTTCTCCTTTCAGACCGACCGCCATGATGATTTCTTTCAGCCATCTGTTCTCTCTGCGGTGTATCACAGACAGACATCTTAGTTTCCTACTTTTCCATCATCCTCTCACCTTCTGAACACCCCATCCTGCCACCCCCAATACTGAGACGCTGTGCTCCCCAAAACTATACTGCAAAAACTATGAGTACCACACAGATAGTGCCCCTTCAATAATTATTGGCACACAGTGTGCCCTAAAAAATAACTGCATCCAGGAAACTGTGTCCCCGACACTAATAGTGTAAGCATAAAGTCCCCCAAAAATAATGATACAACAAATGCCCTGTTGTGTGACAGTAAAAAATACCTCCTCTTAGGGCCCCAGAGAAGAAAATGTCCCTATAGTGCCCTCATAATGTGTGCCAATGCCCTTATTGTGTGTCCAAAAAGTTCTCTTAGTGCCCCCAATTAAGTTAAGGTCCCCATAGCGCCCCATAATTTGCACCAGTAAAGAATATTCCTATAAAGTGCCCCTAGTAGATGCCCCCCATAGTGCTCCTCCCCGGACCATGGTGCCTGACATAATGTGCCAGTATAAAATGCCAAGTGCACCCCCTCTTGTGTCCCCATAATGTGTGCACATTGCAGATATAGTTTGTGCCAGTATAAAATGCTCCTATATAATGCCCTCCAGTAGATGGCCTCATAGTGCTCCTCTCCCTCCATATGTGCCAGTATATAATGCCCCCTAGTAGATGCCCCCATAGTGCTCTCCCCATCTGTGCCAGTATATAATGCCCTCTTGTAGATGACCCCATAGTGCCAGTATATAATGCCCCCTTGTAGATGACCCCATAGTGCCAGTATATAATGCCCCCTTGTAGATGCCCCAATAGTGCTCCCTCCCTCTGTGTCAGTGTATATTGCCACCTTGTAGATGCCCCCATAGTGCTCCCTCCATCTGTGCCAGTTTATAATGCCCCCTTGTAGATGTCCCCATAGTGCCAGTATACACTCACCGGCCACTTTATTAGGTACGCCTGTCCAACTGCTCGTTAACACTTAATTTCTAATCAGCCAATCACATGGCGGCAACTCAGTGCATTTAGGCATGTAGACATGGTCAAGACAATCTCCTGCAGTTCAAACCGAGCATCAGTATGGGGAAGAAAGGTGATTTGAGTGCCTTTGAACGTGGCATGGTTGTTGGTGCCAGAAGGGCTGGTCTGAGTATTTCAGAAACTGCTGATCTACTGGGATTTTCACGCACAACCATCTCTAGGGTTTACAGAGAATGGTCCGAAAAAGAAAAAACAAACATCCAGTGAGCGGCAGTTCTGTGGGCGGAAATGCCTTGTTGATGCCAGAGGTCAGAGGAAAATGGGCAGACTGGTTCGAGCTGATAGAAAGGCAACAGTGACTCAAATTGCCACCCGTTACAACCAAGGTAGGCAGAAGAGCATCTCTGAACACACAGTACGTCGAACTTTGAGGCAGATGGGCTACAGCAGCAGAAGACCACACCGGGTGCCACTCCTTTCAGCTAAGAACAGGAAACTGAGGCTACAATTTGCACAAGCTCATCGAAATTGGACAGTAGAAGATTGGAAAAACATTGCCTGGTCTGATGAGTCTCGATTTCTGCTGCGACATTCGGATGGTAGGGTCAGAATTTGGCGTCAACAACATGAAAGCATGGATCCATCCTGCCTTGTATCAACGGTTCAAGCTGGTGGTGGTGGTGTCATGGTGTGGGGAATATTTTCTTGGCACTCTTTGGGCCCTTGGTACCAATTGAGCATCGTTGCAACGCCACAGCCTACCTGAGTATTGTTGCTGACCATGTCCATCCCTTTATGACCACAATGTACCCAACATCTGATGGCTACTTTCAGCAGGATAATGCGCCATGTCATAAAGCTGGAATCATCTCAGACTGGTTTCTTGAACATGACAATGAGTTCACTGTACTCAAATGGCCTCCACAGTCACCAGATCTCAATCCAATAGAGCATCTTTGGGATGTGGTGGAACGGGAGATTCGCATCATGGACGTGCAGCCGACAAATCTGCGGCAACTGTGTGATGCCATCATGTCAATATGGACCAAAATCTCTGAGGAATGCTTCCAGCACCTTGTTGAATCTATGCCACGAAGAATTGAGGCAGTTCTGAAGGCAAAAGGGGGTCCAACCCGTTACTAGCATGGTGTACCTAATAAAGTGGCCGGTGAGTGTATAATGGCCCTTTTCTAGATGCCCCCATAGTGCTCCCTCCATCTGTGCCAGTATATAATGCCCCCTTGTAGATGCCCCCATAGTGCCAGTATATAATGCCCCCTTTCTAGATGCCCCCATAGTGCTCCCTCCTTCTGTGCCAGTATATAATGCCTGCTTGTAGATGCCCCAATAGTGCACCCTCCGTCTGTGCTAGTATATAATGTCCCTCTGTAGATGCCCCCATAGTGCTCCTCTCCCCCATGTGTGCCAGTATAATGCCCGCTAGTAGATGCCCCCATAGTACTCCTTTTCCCCGATGTGTGCCAGTATAATACCCCATAGTGCTCCTTTCCCCCATGTGTGCCAGTAAATGCCCCCTAATAGATAAAAATGCCCCCTCCATACTGGGCAAAAGTTATACTTACAGTTATACTTACCTCCATGAGCCTGTCAGCGATGTGATGCAGGCCTCTTCCGGCCTGTGTCCCGCGCTGCTCGGCTCAGGTGGCGCGATGATGTCATCGCGCCGACTGAGCTGGCCTCTGATAGTCTGCAGGCACTAGGCCTGCAGCCTATCAGAGGAACAGGTAAGGGAAACGCCTCTCCCCTGCCTCGCAATCATCTGTATCGCTGTCCTGAGGACGGCGATACAGATGAATATGGAGATAAGTGCTTCCACAATGGAAGCGCTCATATCCTACTGCCACCGAACCTGCCATGTCCGCCCCTGCCCCTGTTTGCTAAATATACAGTTGACTGCATTTGCAGCTTACAACTTATCTCATTTATATGAGTATATGAAATTGTATACCCTCAGAGGAGGTGAATTTGAGATACTCATCATCAAGAATTCATAGTCATAAATTTCCAACATATTAGTAAGAACTATACAAATATGGATGACGATATAAACTAATACAGGATTAAATATTATTACAAACTAATGCAGGATTGGATAACAAGGATAGGATTGAATATTATGATCTACTGTTTGGTGGCAGTTTGCTAATTTTTTATGTCGCTTGGGCCCTGTATGAATGTATAAAGATCTATGTGCACACATAATAGGATCCTATTTTAGATACATTTTTATATATTTTATTATGAGTAATTGTGATTAATTACATTTACATGTATTATAAACAATATTATATATTTTTGTCCAATTTTTGCCAGAATGTAGATGTGCTGACTTCATTTACCGTTACTTATGATTTTCGGCATCTGGTATCAGACAACCAGATGAATTTTAGCACCCACTTTTATTTATCCACAGACGAGTATGAGTGTTATACACATTGCAACGTTGTTCACCTCCTCCCTATATTCTGATTCACCACCACCTTGATACAGCCAACTATCTCCACATCGTCTGTGAACTTCTGCAGGTGGCAAAGTTCACTCTTATACATGAAGTCCATCTTATACAGAGAAAACAGAAATGTTGACAACACCGTACCTTGTGGCGCACCAATCATACTCAATTTAGTATCTGACAAGCAAGTTGCCCAGTGGACGAACTGGGGTCTGTCCATCAAGTAGTCCACAATCCCTAAAACTCTCCAGTTTCCCATTTAATAATCCATCCAAAAGTGTTGAAGGTACTAGAAAAGTCAAAGAAGTAATCCTGACAACATACCCTTATCCTCAAAGTAGGTGAAAAATCTATGTAACATATACAGTAAATGACCATTTCCTCTACAACAACCCACCATTTGTACTGAACTGAAGGAGGTAGTCACATGGACCAACTACCAATTTCTCAAACACCTTCAGTATATGTGAAGTCCTTTTCCACTTACCTAGGTGCCATCTCTAGCATCACTGTAAACTCACTCCTTTCATCACTAAGTTGGCCTCCTCCCAAAACTTCATTACCTCTCAGTTCAGTCTCTCCTACCCTCTCCACCAAGCTAAATCTTTTAAAGTAACGATTAAGTTAATTCACCTTCCCAACATTCCCACAACCTGACCCCTGCTTCTGGTTAATCCCAGTTATTTTCTTCATATCGACCTACAGTGTCCTAATGTCATTACTTGCTAATTTACTTTCTAACTTCCTCTTATATGTCTCTCTGCCTTCCCTCGGCTTAGGCTACTTTCACACTAACGTTCTTTTTTTCCGGTATTGAGTTCCGTCATAGGGGCTCAATACAGGAATAAAACGCTTCAGTTTTGCCCCCATTCATTGTCAATGGGGACAAAACTGAACTGAAGAGAACGTAATGCTTCTAAATGCATTCCGTTCAGTTCACTTGCGTCTCCAGACCGGAGAGCAAACCGCACCAAGACAGATCCGTCATGACCCCCAATGCAAGTCAATGGGGACGGATACGTTCGGTGTGATACAGTAGTAAACGGATCGGTCCTCCATTGACTTTCAATGGAGTTCATGACGGATCCGTTCCAGCGATGTTAAAGATAATACAACCGGATCCGTTCATTACGGATGCACATGGTTGTATTATCAGTAACGGAAGCGTTATTGCTGAACCCTGCCAGATCCAGCAATAACGCCAGTGTGAAAGTAGCCTTAGCCTTCACCTCTATTAGAACCTCTTTCATTAATTCCTTATCCTCCTTACTGAATACTTGTTTTTTCCTATTTAGTACACCTTTCAGTTCGTTAGTTAGTTACCTAGGATGTGTTAAAAATGTTCCTATGTGCTTCTGTTTGACCTTACATCTACAGGATCATACTGATAGCTTTATGTCACTATGATTCTGTAAAAGTAAGGTCAAGAAGAGGCACACAGCATTAAAAATCAGTATAATGCCCTGAGCTCCTACAAGTCAGAACAGAGGATCACACTCAGACATGGAGTGTGGTTCCCTTAATGGACTCACTCATGTGAAACAGCCCTGAGGGTACCTGCACATGGGTGCAGATTTATGTACATTTTTGCAGCATATCTGCACCAAAATCAGCTAACAGTATGTCTAACAGTGGTTTTTGGTTCAGATTTGATGCAGTTTTGCATCGCAAAGGGTGAAATCTACAGCTAAAACGGCAAACATAATTGATATGCTATTTATTTTGAAAACTGTACTGTATTTTTGTACTGGCACACATT
The DNA here is from genome assembly GCA_900303285.1 of Rhinella marina. Lineage (NCBI taxonomy): Eukaryota > Metazoa > Chordata > Amphibia > Anura > Bufonidae > Rhinella > Rhinella marina. Next base: position 37,365 of record ONZH01010997.1, on the reverse strand, counting down.
ATAAGGGGGCATTTTTGTACTGGCACACAGAAGGGGGTATTTTTTGTATTGGCACACATTATAAGGGACATTATTTCTACTGGCACACATTACAAAGGAACATGTTTTTGAAATGGCACACATTTTAAGGGTGCATTTTTTATAATGGTACACATTATAAGGGGGTATTTTTTGTACTAAACATGTAATAAGGGGCATTTTTTGTACTGGCACACATTATAAGGGGGTATTCTTTGTACTTGCACACGTTGCAAGGGGGTATTTTTTTGTACTGGCACACATAACGGAGTATTTTTTGTACTGGCACAAATTATAAGGGGTATTATTACTTCTGGGACACAATGTGGGACATTATTACTATTGGAGGCACTGTTAACACTAAATGCACCCTGGCATAGAATTATTACTATTGGTGGGACTTTTGGGGGGGCACCCTAGCACAGTATAAGCTTAGCACAATTATTATTGCAGGATACTATTTGCTGGGTGCAGTTATTTTTTAGGGCACTGTGTGCCAATAATTATTGAAGGGGGTAATATCTGTGTGGTACTATATTTTCAAGAGGATTATCTCTTTCTGCAGTATAGTATTGAGAGCATAGTGGGCACAGTATTGGAGGTGGGTGGATGTGGTGTTCAGAAGGTTGGAGGATGATGGACTAATAGGAAACTAAGATGTCTGTTTGAGACATGTGTAGAGACAAGAGATGGCTGAAATAAATCATCTTAGCTGTCTGGTCTGGTCTGTCTGGAGAAGAGGACGAAAGAGAACATCTACTTCAGAGGATCCGTGACTGTATGTAAGAGGTATGTGGTAATGTATTACTGTGTATGTTCTGTAATGCTGTATGTAATGTTTTCCAAGTATGTCTTTAACAGTAGGGCTGGAGGGAAGAGGTTAGGTTGAGAATTTGGCATGGAAGGGGGCGAGGTCAATTTTCTCCTCATTTAAAAGAAAGGTTTGATGCACCCCTGATGACACCATGGAGTTCTGGTTTGCCAGATTTGAACAGTGGCCTGAACTTGCCCAGTTTGCTCTCTCTGTTCTGCCTTGTCCATTCTGCACTCATCTCAGAGATGGTTTTCAGCACATCAGGAGGCATCATGACAACAAACACCCAAACGGACAAACTTGTCCTCCTCAAGAGTATAAAACATCACTTTTGTCAAAATGAGCAAAACATGGATCCATAAAGATTTTCACATTTGTCCAACTGAGGCCAATGAATAGATATTGCCTGCTGACAGTACCCCTTCATGCCACTGCTGCTGTCTTCCAGCCTATTATTATGTTCTGTACAGCATGTCTGCTGCAGCAATCATGCCACTGCTGCTGTCTGCCTGCCTACCATCATGTTCTACACTGTATGGCTCCTGTTGCCGCTGCCACCATCATGCATCTGCTGTTGTCTGTCTCCCTACCATCATGTTCTGTACTATATGGCTGCTGCTGCCACCACTGCAGCTGCTACTCCCCCTACTGCCACTTCACTTACCTATTGCTATATATGTCAGTGTCATTCTGACATTATTTGCTACTGCTGTAATTGCGTTCAAGAGCTTAAAAGGATGGTTGGAGGGGGGGAACAATTCGTAAAAAAATAACAAAAAGAGATAACATAAAATCTAATCTTAAGAGACTAGAGGGTGTTATATACCAATTTTCAGGGCAATTGGAGCAATTTCAATTTGTGACAAATCTATTCGGGTCCAAATCAAACTTTTTAAGAAATTTGCTGAATTGGAGACAAAGCAAATTTCAAGAAGTTCACTCATCTCTAATCAGTACCATCCTTCCACATCTGCAGCTAGTTCCAATTTGTCAAACCTGTTATCTGCAGTGATAAGGCACTGCAGGGGTCAGGAGTTTGGAGATAATTAGGGGTAACAGGGAGTTCCAGGGGTACTTAGCCAGTCTCTGTTTCTGGAGGGGCTGCTTGGCTTCCTTACTCTGTGGTGAAAGCTCCCTCTGCTCGTGGTGGTCAAAGCTCTTCAGCTTGTGGTGGTGAAAGCTCCTCCTAGTCCCCCAAATGCTGGACTATTTATCTATCATAGGTAGGGGGGAAGGTGTGGACAGTCCATGCTATAAAAACAGGTTTAGCATGTCACCAACTACCTGTTTGGGGTCTGCACAAAATGACACCAGATCAATCAGGTGTAACAAACCTTTACAATGCAAGGCCTTGGCCTGGAGGAGACCAACACCTGTGTTCATAGCAACCCTTGCTGTGAACAGCTGATACCAGAGGTGTGTGACAAAGGGTAGATGATCTTATCAATCCTCTGTCCTTTGATGTGCCTGAGACTGTCATCAGGGCAGCATCTCCCTCCTGCAAGTGCGCTGGTATGCGCCTCCAGGGGGATGCAGGGTGGAGGGTCAGTTTATATGTATATAGATAAATGCATATAAAACTGGGGCATATATACACATGTATATATATACACATTAGGAGCAACTGGGGGCACAATATAATATATATAGGGGGGCATCATATGCATCAGAGGGCACCACATATTGGGGCATATCTGGAGACCCACAGATACATATATAGAAGGCCCATATATAGATATAAATGTATATGCATGCCTCATTAAGGGGGCATGCATGCATATACATATACACACATACATACCAGCACTTCCTTCTACAATCCCCCTGTTGTCGGGAAACATGACAAATTTTGGGGGGGGAGTGTTGGGATGCATTTGCCTCCTCAACCTCACTCATAACGGATAACAGTTCAGGATGGACTGAAGAATTATCCCGTCCTTAGGTACTCAGACATTTCCCTCGTGGCTTGGACCTCTTCCCTGCCCTTCACCGTAACCCAACATCTCCGTTAACAGGATAAACCGTCCTCGCCTTTATCTTCAGCTTCTCCCACTGTCATCATCTCAGACTTCTGGGATGGCTTCACTAGTGTCTGTTTTCAAGTATTCAGCTCCTCCCACTGTCGTCTTTTATTGGTCAGACTCTGGGATGGCTTCACTCTCCATCTTCATGTAATGTCGGTCTTCAAGTATCCAGCTGCTCCCACTGTCGTCTTTAGACTCTGGGACGGCTTCACTCTCGATCTTCTAGGTCGGACCACGTTGCACCTCCTTTTTTGTGGGGTACGGTCACTTGTGGAATGGCCTTCTTTCAGACTTTCTCCCGACACTTCTTTCAGCTTGATTGCAGACTCTGTCGTTGAGGAAGTTCTCCCATGGACAGATACGTAGGCCTTTACAAGGCAGGTCAGAATTTCTGGAGTGTGAGGTGATGTCAGAGTACCTAAATACTACCTGCGGGAAAAGCACCGCACCAACTATCACTCAGTCCATCGCTTACGAACTGCACCGTTCTAAGGTTTGTAGTGACAAATACCGTGTTCCTGACCCTAACGTGCCCTACTCTTGTCCCCATTCACTGATGCACACTGTCCCACCCCCACCCAACAATAGAAGGAAAATCAACAAATATACACTGCTATGGGGTTTCAGGGTGACGTTGGACCTACATCCTGAACCCTCATAGGATCAAATGCAGTCCCTGGCTTCAGGATGTTACTGGAGTCACGTCCTGAGCCATCTTCTCCGGTCATCTTCGCGATGTTCTATCTGGTTCTGGGGGAGTGTCCACAAGTCTCTTGAGAACCAGAACCAGAAGAACCATCACCGGGCGAATCAACAAAGATTTTGGAATAAATGATGTGACCTTTAGACTTTTAGCCAAACAGTCTCTCCCCTCAGGACACATACGAATCTCTCTCCAAAACATGGGAGATCTCCGTCATCTTGATCCAGTAATGCTCCAGCAGGATCGTGGGTTGGTTCTCCATCTCTTGTCTTGAGCTGACGGAGTGGGAACCTCTGGAGTCACACGAGAGCGTCCAGGCAAATAACCAATCTCTTCTAGGTCGTCATCTGGGTTCTTCCTTTTCTATGGTATTCTTCCTAGGATAAAAGAAAATACCCAGCGCTCCTGAGGGATTTCTCCCCTCAAGGTGCAATTAGTTGCATCACTTCCAGCACCAATTCCCTTGACCCAAGTGTGGAGAAAGGTATTGGGCTGACCTTCATCGAACAGGCCCCCTCGTTATCCTAACACTGGTGTAAGAACACCGAACCTTCAGAGGATCCCATCCTCTGCCGCACATCCCTCTGAACCAACAGATAAGGATGGCCACCCTAATAGGTTAGGATATCTGAGGGGAGCTGTGGACGAAGCATCTTTTCCATGATGGCACGGCATCCCTGTCTTACTCATGTGTTTCCATTCTGACTTCCCCCTGTTAACCTGTGTTGTGGAGATCAGCAGAATCCATGGCAAAAACCTTGCCTTGGCTCTACAGGACTCCACAACACAAAACCACATGCCGCATCCTGCTATCAACCACTCCCTGTCCAACCTCAGTCAGAGCTGCGCTACCTGTCCGGACCAGCAAGTGAGTGCACAGTATAACCTCAATGTTGCCTGTCCGCAACCCACTTTCTGCCCTGGTCCACAGTATAACACAGCCCCACTGAAAACCCTAAACAGAGCTACCTGTCTCGATCTGAGGCCTTGGCTGCCCAGAGTAATCATCACACTGCACCATGTACCGATGTTACCTGCTCGCAAACCAACCCCTTCCTCAGTCCACAGTGTAACACTGCTCTACCCACAGTAGACACCAGAATGAACCAAAAACAGTCGCTCCTGACAACCGCGACTCCCAGCGGGGAATGCAAACTACAACAATCAGCAAAGCGAACAAACTCGTAAACAAGAACTGCCTCCATCAACATAAAAACATACAAAACAGGTAACACAAACACAGGACACAGACATACACAGGGGGCCAACAGGGTAACAAATAGCACAGGGGTGTCAAACATTCTCTACCCTAGATTGACCAATCTGACCCCCCAGCACCTGATGAGGCGTATACCGCTGAGTGGTGACTTTATGGCCAATCTGGCTAGGCCCCACTGTACAATTTGTTACTGGTATTTTCCTACTGGACACATTGCAGTTACTTGCGCAAGGGCAATTCCTTGCAATGTGTCCTTGGTTCCCACACCTGAAACACCTAATGGGACCTCCTGTCCTTTGTGTCCTATCCTTACCTGTCCTGCAGTGATTCGCTATATGACCCAACCCAGCACATGCAAAACACCTGATGTTTGCCCTGCATGGCTTAGGTCCGTCCACACTGCAGTCGTGCTCCCTTTTCCTGAACTGTTCCATTCTCAGGGACGCACTTTTCACAATATTTCTTTTACAAGAAATCATTGTGTTCTTTTTTATCGTCTGGATAGGCTCACATTTTTGGAGATTTGGCCTGTCACAGACATCTCTCCCCCCTTTTTGCCCTGGATAGGGCAAAATGTTTGGAGAGTCTGGCCCTGACTTTATAGAAAAAGAAAGAGCCGGCACCAACTTTGCAAAATTATTGATGACATGTTGCATGCCGGTCATCAAGTGAGACCTAGCAGCAACCTCATCATTCAATTTGGCTAGAGTCGCATCAGTAGAGGCAGCCCGTTTCTTGAAGGCCTTGATCTCAGCATATGACTGAGTCAACTGAGCCTCAAGTTCCTCCTTTTGCCTCTGCAACTCTACCAACTGTGACTCTATTATAGCCACCTGCATATCTCGGTCAGCAGAAGACTGCACATTCACTGCCAGCTATGCCCACTATGCCGAAACCTGCTGCAAATTACTGGCACAGCACTGGTAAAGACTGGTCGGAGGAAATGTCTCTGCTGACCGAGAGACCAGCGCAACATGCTCCGGCTTCCAAATGCTATCCTCAAATGTATGCACAAGTTTGGATAGCATTTGAAGCCGTTTTGTTGCCTTATTTAATACCGTCCGTTTGTTAACGTGAAGCTTGTCGTAACTACACACTTGTGTTAACAAATCGGACCACAACATTTCTGTGGAGGTGTACAAGGTGGGGAGGATGGGATTAAACGTGCTATGCTTGCTTAATTTTTTAAGATTAAGTAAACTAGTACTTGCCTCATATAGTTCAGGTGCCATAGTTATTCTGAAGACCTCGTATTCCTGTCGATGCTTTGTCTTCTATCAGCTGCTTGAGAAAGATCCTATTGTTCCAGGAACGTCTTCCTCCGACCAGCAAGACTTTACTAAAGTCTGTAGCTGCACGAAAAACTGAAAAGCAAAAACGTACCACAAGTATCCTAGGAAAACTTAAAGGGGTTGTCCCACGAAAAATATTCTACAGTTTTCAAACCAGCGCCTGGATCTGAATACTTTTGTAATTGCATGTCATTAAAAAATTTGTACAGCTACTGAGTTATTCAGTAAAATGTATCTGTATAGGACCACTTAATTTCTTATTTCTTTGACCTACTCACTGAGCAGGCCGCACATGCTCAGTTTCAACTTTTAACTGCCTCCTGAGCTGTGATAGGGAGAGCATAGACACGCCTCCTGAGCTGCAGCAGAAAAGACACTCCCCTTGAGCTGTCAGCTTGATATAAATGTAGCAGAGCAATGAATGGGGATATCTCTGGATCCATGTGAGGTACAGGGCTGGTTCTAGCTTTGTTAGAAAGGTATTGTCATGTACTATATGATGTCTGATTTTCATTTTTTACATTATTCGTGGGATAACCCCTTTAAGAAGGTTCTCTGTAAAAATCAATATCTACACTGGGCCTCAGATGTATATGTGCTACCTGCCTGGACTGCAAAGCCTAGGCTGACAATATAACATTACACTACCTCGTGTTCCTATGTTATATGTCCAAGCCTCTCTACTTATCTAAGTTCACAGTATAGCCAACAAATACTTCACTATATCCCAAATGCAAAAATATTAATTCAACAGTTGGGCCTGGCTCGCCATTGAAAGAGGATAGATATCGCTTATTAATATCAATAATTGTTATCAATAGCAATATCTCAGGTTACTGGTGTGAAAAGGGTGAACTATTACCAATTATAAGAAGACAACGGTCAATATTCCCCTTTTCCCCCTAGCTCGTGGGATTGTTCACAGTTTATACCACAGCTACAGTATGGTGCCTTGGTATCACCAGGAATAACACATAACTCTGTAGATATAACATAAAAGACACCTTTACTGGACTACAATGTACTACATACAACATATACAAATACTTTCAATATCATGGTCACATCAGTATACATACACCATGTAACTGGCCTATAGTCTAACAATATAGACAAAAGATACTTAGCCTTAGCATGTATGATCGTCATCCATCTAAGACCTCACAGGAAGCTGGTCTGCCTTGCATGCCCCAGTGGCCAGGTATATTAACACCTGCCTCCCCCAATTCCTTGTACTTGTGATGTAAGCACAGGAAGGGGCGGGGTCAAGACTATGAAATCACATGGCAAAGTGATGTTAGTCACTCAACCATGTGTCCAATTTAAATATGAAAACAGGGCTGAATCTCGGCCCTGTAACAGTTGTAAATAAGAAACCCGTAGAACTGTAGCGGAATAGCGTTTTTTTTGCAATTTCACCCGATTTTGAATTTTGTTCCCACTTCACACTACACCATATGCAATATTAAATGGTGCCGTTGGAAAGTACAACTTGTCCCGCAAAAAACAAGCCCTCATACAGCTATGTGAACAGAAAAATAAAACAGTTATGGCTGTTTGAAGGCAGGGAGCGCAAAACGAAAATGCATTACCGAAAAAACCTCCGGTACTGAAAGGGTTAAAGCACAGAGAGCATCATTAAGACCAAGGAACACACCAGGCAGGTCCATGATACTGTTGTGGAGAAGTTTAAAGCTGGATTTGGATACCAAAAGATTTCCCAAGCTTTAAACATCCCAAGGAGCACTGTACAAGCGATCATATTGAAATGGAAGGAGTATCAGACCACTGCAAATCTACCAAGACCCGGCCGTCCCTCTAAACTTTCATCTCAAACAAGGAGAAGACTGATCAGAGATGCAGCCAAGAGGCCCATGATCACTCTGGATGAACTGCAGAGATCTACAGCTGAGGTGGGAGAGTCTGTCCATAGGACAACAATCAGTCGAACACTTCACAAATCTGGCCTTTATGGAAGAGTGGCAAGAAGAAAGCCATTTCTCAAAGATATCCATAAAAAGTCTCGTTTACAGTTTGCCACAAGGCACCTGGGAGACACACCAAACATGTGGAAGAAGGTGCTCTGGTCAGATGAAACCAAAATCCAACTTTTTGGAAACAATGCAAAATGATATGTTTGGTGTAAAAGCAACACAGCTCATCACCCTGAACACACCATCCCCACTGATAAACATGGTGGTGGCAGCATCATGGTTTGGGTCTGCTTTTCATCAGCAGGGTCAGGGAAGATTGTTAAAATTGATAGGGAGTCTGCAAAAGGCCTGAGACTAGGACGCAGATTTATCTTCCAACAAGACAATGATCCCAAACATAAAACAAAATCTACAATGGAATGGTTCAAAAATAAACGTATCCAGGTCTTAGAATGGCCAAGTCAAAGTCCAGACCTGAATCCAATTGAGAATATGTGGAAAGAGCTGAAAACTGCTGTTCACAAACGCTCTCCATCCAACCTCAAAGAGCTCGAGCTGTTTTGCAAAGAAGAATGGGCAAGAATTTCAGTCTCTAGTTGTGCAAAACTGATAGAGACATACCCCAAGCGACTTGCAGCTGTAATCGCAGCAAAAGGTGGCGCAACAAAGTATTAATGCAAGGGGGCCGAATAATTTTGCACGCCCCACTTTTCAGTTTTATTATTACAAAAAAAGTTTAAATGATCCAATAAATTTCGTTCCACTTCACAATTGTGACCCACTTGTTGATTCTACACCAAAAATTTAAAATGTTATATCTTTTTGTTTGAAGCCTGAAATGTGGCAAAAGTTGAAAAGTTCCAGGGGGCCGAATACTTTCGCAAGGCGCTGTATATATATTATGAGAACAGCATCTCTAAAATGGCTAGACTGTAATGCAACCCTTTAATAATCTACACAGAAGAACCACACTGGAGAAGATCAAATGTGGCACCACCTGCAAGGTATTGTGGCGGCGACTGTCAAGATCATGAAAATGTGACAAACTAAAGCCACATATTCCATTAAAATGGATATATAATTCCTCAAATATAAATTTGAACACAGTGATCAACCCAACCTATTGTAGAGGCCTGAAATCAAGGTGCTTTGGCTCCATCAAAAGACACAAATTTATATGTATATGACCTTTATTTGTGTGTATTTATGACATTTTCTCAATATATTTTATTTAGTCAAAAACAGAAGAAAAATATTAAAAACTCTTCAAATGGATTTTCAAAGAACTTTTCTTTTGGATAGATAAAATCCACAGGCATATAAGGAAGCTCATATGTACATGTAGTTCCATATCAAGTTGGCAGCTCAAAGGGAGCTGCAGTTCAGGAGACGTTTCCATTCAGCTGAAACTCTCTCCCTATCACAACTCAGGAGGCAGTTGGAGGTTGAAACAGAGTGCCATCTCAGTGAACCGGACAAAGAAATTTGAAAAAACAAACAGCAGGTGGCGCTATACAGATACATTTTATTGAATAAATCAGTGGCTATACAAAAATTTAAATTACATGCAATTACAAAAGTATTCAGATCCATGTTCTGGTTTGAAAACTGTAGAATATGTTCATGGGACAACCCCTTTAACAGTGTAGCACAGCTTTTTTAACTGCTTCCATAATCCTGGTCACCTGCAGCCACTAAAAACAGACAGGATTAGGCAGGGGAAACTTTAAGTGGCCCTAGAAAGAAACTTAAAAGCAGTCTTATGTTGTAGGTGGTTCAAAATTGTCAGAAGGCGCAGAAAACAAGTGGCTGGGGCCAGATAAATCATAATGCAGCACAAAATACTGACCTAGCAGCACAAAATACTTCAGCAGAACCAAATACCACAGTGCTACACAAAATACTGCTCCAGCAGTGCAAAATACCTACCCAGATTCTGATATTCTGTGGTGGCCAGCACCAGATGCCACATTCTATTCTCCTCCAGTTGTCTCTTAATGGGGCTTAGAAGGTGAGACGCAGGCCACAGCACAAAGCCAGCCCTAACTATAGCATGCTGCTTGGTCTTTCAATGCTGCCAAACATACAGGAAAATATAGCACTACATACCTTTTACACTCAGAGATGTTTCTTCTTATGTAGGCATTCTTTTTACTCAGCTTCTCCATTCGGCTCAGATTACCAGGAAGAATTTTTTCAGCCACTTTTCATTTCTGTAGAGTTTGCCACACAGACATCTTAGATTCCTCACTTTTCCATCATCCTCCCCACTTTCTCAACACAAGTTTCCAATTCTGCTACTTCAACTGGGTCATCCTGCTGCCACCTGAATGCTGTGCCTTCTGTGCTCCACAATGGTCCCATAGTATACTGCAGAAAACAGTGCCCCCAGTAGAAATAATGACCTCTATAGTGCCCAAGTAGTAATAATGTCCCCTTTGTGCCTCTAGGAATAATAGTTCCCCCTATTGTTCCCCCAGTAAGAATGTTCCCATAGTTCCCCTAGTAATAACCCTACAGTGCCATAAAAATACCCTCATTTTGCCCCTATAGTGCCCCCAGTGGTATGTTCCCCAAGTGACCGAGGATACCTGCCTCTTTTAGCCTGTGGCCTGAGATGCCTGCGTCCCTGCAATGTTGTACACTAGCTCATATAGTGACCTGTGGCCTATGAGAGTGAGTGGCAGGGCACCATGGACTTCTGGCCCTGCTGCAGTAATCAACTGTATCACCATTCAGAGGACAGCGACACAGTTGAATTCAGGAGAACACCTGTGTCTGCCAGCCAGGTACATCTGATGCTCCCGTTGTTAAAACTTAGAGTGTATTAGGGGCTTGGGCACCCCTTTTTCTGTAAATGAACTGACAACTTTTTTTTTTGTAATAAAAACCTAAAGTTTCTACAGTTCATAAGTGTTTATAAGCTTATTACCAGCACCTCCAGCATCAATAACATACATTCTGCTGCAAAAGCTATGCAATTTTCCCATTTTTCTAAAAAACAGTTTAAATTTTGTTATGGTACATAATTTTTATATTTTTTTTCCCTTTCTTTTTCTTTGCCTTTCTGCTCATAATCCCTGATGGGAACTTTTTTTTTCTCTCCTGCTTTTGAATTCTGTTTATTGGCAATAAAGATTTATTCAATAACTATATCATCCATTTGAAAAAAGTAATGGCCCCACTAAACCTAATAACCAGTTGAGCTCCCTTGGCAGTAACCCTTGTGAGTCTTTCACATCACTGTTGAAGAGGCTTCTTTGTAGAATTGTTTTATGGTACGGCCACGCGGTCACGCCCCCCGATGCAGTCCTAAAAGCCAAAACCAGAAACTAATCATAAAAGCAAAAAGTATAAAGGTCAGATACAACTTATCCTGTTTTTGAATTCACTCCTGGTTTTTGCTTCCACAAATGCATCAGGAAACCTGACCACGTGGCCGTACACTTAGTTTGCCTACATTGGAGTGTTTTTGAGCATGAACTGCCCGTCTAAGGTCTTGCCACAGCATTTCAGTAGTCAAAATCAGGACTTTGACTAGGCCATTTCTTTTTTTTTTTTCTTCTTTTCCCTTCCCTTCTTTTTATAAATCTTTATTTGATTTTAGAAAAACAATATAAAAATAGCCAATATATCCAAATTCGTCATATCAATTGACAATATCCAATAACATTTAGATAAATATTCCATGTGCAAATCCCCCCTAGCGGAACAAGAGAAAGGAAAAAAAAAAAAAAAAGGTTTCCCAAAAACATTACCAAAAGGACCATATTCTAGACCATACCTCAGACTTATTCTGAGAGTTATACCTGATTTTTTCATAGGCCTTTACTTTGTTGACCAAATTTACCCAGTTGTTAACATCTGGGGGAGTTCTAGTGTTTATGATAACTCTGACCAACATAAACAATATAAGAATAAGACTATATTTATGAACCAAACTCCGCGGCTTCTCTATATCTCCAATAATAGCAACCTGAGGATTGAATGGCAGCTGAACCCCAGTTTTATTATTAATAGTGCTATATACCCCATGCCAAAAAGCCTGTACGTAACAGCAATTCCAACATAAATGCATAAAATCGGCGGACTCATGATCCCCCCTGGGGAAACTCGAGTTAGACCTCCCATACATCTTCGCAAAGCGAACAGGGGACAAGTAGAGCCGATGTATTAAATGACATTGTATCAGCTTATAGTTAGCATCATACTAACATAGTTTGTAAGGCCGAAAAAAGACATCTGTCCATCCAGTTCAGCCTGTTATCCTGCAAGTTGAAAAAAAACCCTGTGAGATAGAAGCCAATTTTCCTCACTTTAGGGGGAATAATTCCTTCCCGACTCCAATCAGGCAATCTGAATCACTCCCTGGATCAACGACCCCTCTCTAGTAACTATAACCTGTAATACCCTTGAACTCTTTTAGTGAACTTACCATCACCACCTCCTCAGGCAGAGAGTGCCACAGTCTCACTGCTCTTACCGTAAAGAATCCTCTTCTATGTTTATGTACAAACCTTCTTTCCTCCAGACGCAGAGGATGTCCCCTCGTCACAGTCACAGTCCTCGGGATAAATAGATGATGGGAGAGATCTCTGTACTGACCCCTGATATATTTATACATAGTTATTAGATCTCCCCTCAGTCGTCTTTTTTCTAAAGTGAATAACCCTAATTTTGATAATCTTTCTGGGTACTGTAGTCCACCCATTCCAGTTATTACTTTAGTTGCCCTCCTCTGAACCCTCTCCAGCTTTGCTATGTCTGCCCAGGAGCCCAGAACTGTACACAGTACTCCATGTGTGGTCTGACTAGTGATTTGTAAAGTGGCAGAACTATGTTCTCATCACGGGCATTTATGCCCCTTTTGATGCAACCCATTATCTTATTGGCCTTGGCAGCAGCTGTCTGGCCCTGGCTTCTACAGCTTAGTTTGCTGTTCACTAAAATTCCTAGGTCCTTTTCCATGTCAGAGTTACCCAATGCTTTACCATTTAGTATGTACTGGTGACTTGCATTATTCCTTCCCATATGCATAACCTTACATTTGTCAGTGTTAAACCTCATCTGACACTTTTCTGACCAAGCCTCCGGTCTATCCAGATCCTGCTGTAGCAGTGCACTGTCCTCCTCTGTGTTAATTACTTTACACAGTTTAGTGTCATCTGCAAAAATTGATATTTTACTATGCAAACCTTCTACAATATCATTAATAAATATATTGAAGAGAATAGGACCCAATACAGACCCCTGTGGTACCCCACTAGTGACAGTGACCCAATCTGAGTATCTACCGTTAATAACCACCCTCTGTTTTCTATCACTGAGCCAGTTACTTACCCACATACAGACATTTTCTCCCAGGCCAAGCATTCTCATTTTGCATACTAACCTTTTATGTGGTACCGTGTCAAACACTTTGGAGAAGTCCAAATATACAACATCCATTGAGTCGCCGCGGTCAAGTCTAGAACTTACCTCCTCACAGAAACTGATTAAATTGGTTTGACATGACCGATCCCTTATGAAGCCATGCTGATACGGAGTTATTTGCTTATTTTCATTGAGGTACTCCAAGATAGCATCTCTCAGAAAACCTTCAAACAGTTTACCCACAACAGAAGTTAAAGGGTTTCTGTCACCAGTTTTTTCAGTATGAATCAGGCTGACATTAGAGATGTGCTAATGTCACCTGATTCCAAATATATATGTGTTTTATTTACTGGTGCCCCCATTTCTATATAAAATGAACTTTTATTTTATGCTAATAAGGCTCCTAGGTGCAAGGGGCGTTACCTCTGCTCCTAGAGGCTCTGTTGATTGACAGGACCAGGCAGAGAAGAAACACTCAATTCACCATAGATTTTAAGGACCAGCCTGTCTCCTCCTAAACCATTTGACTGATCACATGGTCATGACATCATTGAAGGTCCTTAAAATCTATGGTGAACTGAGTGTTTCTTCTCTGCCTGGTCCTGTCAATCAACAGAGCCTCTAGGAGCAGAGGTAACGCCCCTTGCACCTAGGAGCCTTATTAGCATAAAATAAAAGTTCATTTTATATAGAAATGGGGGCACCAGTAAATAAAACAGATATATATTTGGAATCAGGTGTCATTAGCACATCTCTAATGTCAGCCTGATTCATACCGAAAAAACTGGTGACAGAAACCCTTTAAACTTACCGGCCTATAGTTTCCGGGCTCTGTTTTTGGACCTTTTTTGAATATTGGCACCACATTTGCTATGTGCCAATCCTGTGGAACACTCCCCGTCAGTATAGAGTCCTTAAATATCAGAAATAAGGGTCTGTCGATGACATTACTTAATTCTCTTAGGATACGGGGGTGTATGCCATCCGGTCCTGGTGATTTGTCTATTTTAATATTTTTAAGATGTTGCTGTACCTCTTCCTGGGTCTTTTAAAGGGGAATTTACTTTTATACTCTGCATTTCATCTGACAGTTTATTTTCCTCAGTGAATACAGTGGAGAAAAAGTTATTTAGTAGCTTTGCTTTCTCCTCATCGCTCTCTGCAACTCCCCCCTCATTACTCTGTAAGGGGCCGACACCTTCAGGTTTATACTTTTTAGTATTTATATAATTGAAGAACATTTTAGGGTTAGTTTTACTCTCGTTGGCGATTAATCTCTCGGTCTCTAGTTTGGCTGCTTTTATTTGTCTTTTACATATTCTATTTTTTTCCTTATAGTTTTTCAATGCTTCCTCGCTCCCCTCCTGTTTTAGTGATTTAAGTGCTTTCTTTTTGTCATTTATTGCTTTCTTTACAGTTCTATTTATCCACATTTGTTTTTTCTTGTTTCTTATCATTTTATTCCTATACGGTATGTACCTCTCACAATTAGATATTAGGATGCTTTTAAAAATATCCCATTTTGTGGCTGTATTTTTATTTTTGAGGACTTTGTCCCAGTTATTTAGGCCTATGGCCTCTCTTAGTTGGCTAAATTTAGCTTCTTTGAAGTCTGGTATTTTTATTCCTCCCTGAAAAAACACTCTTTTGAATGACAATTGGAAGGTTATTATGTTATGGTCACTGTTTCCCAGGTGTCCCCCAACCTGCACATCTGTTGTTCTGTCAGGTCTATTGGTTAATACTAAGTCCAGTATTGCCGTCCCTCTAGTGGGGTCCTGAACCAGTTGGGAAAGGTAATTGTCCTTATTGCCAAGAACCTGTTTCCTTTATGAGATGTACAGGTTTCAGTTTCCCAGTCTATATCTGGGTAGTTGAAGTCCCCCATAATAATGACCTCATTATGATTTGCTGCCTCGTCTATTTCGTTTAGAAGTAGATGGGGCGTGGCCGGATGCCGGGAGCAGCAGACGCATGAGTGCAGAGCTCCGTGCCTTGTGGATAATAAGCGGCTCAAAGCGTTACCATAGGTGGTCTTTTACACACTTAAAGTTCCTCCTCGACTATTGGAGACCCTCAAGCAGTCACCGATGATGACAAGAGGCAAAAAGAAAGGGGCAAGCCCGAAGAAATTGACGGCATTTTTTCCCCCAGTGCCGGGCGCCTCTCAAGATGGCAGAGTTTCCCGCCATGCGGAGGGTGGCTCGCACTCTTCTCCGTGCGCATCAAGCTCTGGCTCTCCCAGCTCTGTTCCCGACAAAAATACAAGAAAGAAACAACATCTTTCTACACCAGACAAAGGTGAGCCTACACTGGGGAACACTGAATCTATGTTTATGACATTGGGTGCGTCCGGATCCCATACAGAGCATGACGCATCTAAAATACCACTTGCCGCTCTGCAAAGTATGTTTAATGACTTGAGGGAGTCTATCCATCGTGACCTCAAAGAGTCTATTTCTACAATCCATGCTGACCTTGTAGCAATTGGGGAGAGGACGGCACATCTCGAAGATAAGATGGAGGAGTTTGTGTCAGCTCATAATACCTTGGTCGATGGCCACAATGCGGTGGAGGATGACCTCGCTATAATTAAGCTAAAACTTGCGGACCTAGAGGACAGATCTAGACGCAATAATATAAGGTTCAGAAATATCTCGGAATCTGTCAGTGATTCTCAACTACAGGAGTTCATCACTGACCTTATAGTAGCTTATCTGCCTGAAACTCCTACCTCAGAGCTACTTCTAGACAGGGCTCATAGAGTCCCCAAGCCCAAATCATTACCAGCTTCTGTGCCCAGGGACGTTTTGGCAAGAATTCACTTTTTCCATGTGAAAGAAAAAATAATGAAAGTGGCTCAGGCCACTCAGAATGTTCCAGAAAGATTTCAATCTGTGGCGCTTTTCACTGATCTGTCACCTGCGACGCTGACAAGGAGAAGGGAATTCATCCCAATTACCAAAGCGCTCAGGCAAAATAGTATTCCTTACAAATGGGGTTACCCAGTTAAATTAATAGTTAGGCACAACAATGCTACTATTGTCCTGAATACTCCAACGGAAGCCACTAAAGCTCTTCAGAAATGGAACATTGAGTCCTTCTCATCTGAAGCTTCGGTTTTGGACAAAGAGTCATCCTCATCTCCTCCAAGAAAGAAGCCTGGACGAAGGTTGGAAAAAGCTCTCCATGAGATTATTGCCCTCCTGCAATATCTATATCCTTTAACCAGATATCTGGTCGTTTTTCTCCACCTTGGTTAACCAGACTTTTGTAGTTAATCCACGTTGGGTTTAGTGTTCTACCCCTTACTGAATACTCCCTAATCCAACTGACTTCACACCTCCTACAAGGAATATACACCTTACGTATGTTTGGACTTATGGTCTATTTTAGACCTGTTTCCATGTTGTTTTTGCTTGTTTTTATGTTTTATTATTTCAGGTTCTTCGCCTACTACTTTGATCATAGAGTCCTTGAGTTGAAGACTTCCGTGCTCTCTCACAGGGATATTCTGGTATATGTGTCCAATATCCACAGTATATATATATGCTCACTCACACCTTCTTCTTGTACCGGATCGTACTTGTACTATGTAATTGTGCATATTAAGCTTTGTTTCACCCTTCACAATGGGGATTAAATTATTGTCACTTAACGTGAAAGGTTTAAATAATCCCTTTAAAAGATCAACACTATGGTCTGAAATTAAAAGGCAGAAATGCGATGTGTTCTGTATACAGGAATCCCATTTAAACGCCTCAGATTCGCATAGACTCCATCACCCCTCCTTCCCCTATATATATTATGCACATGCTCTACAAAAGAAGGGTGGAGTGATTATAGGTGTTAAAAATACTTTATCATTTCAACACCACAGCTCCGTCATTGATGATAATGGTCGCTATATTATCTTAATATGCTCTATCAACAACGTGAAATTTACCATAGTGAATATATACGTTACTAATAAACACCAGTTGAGATTCATAAAAAGTGTCCTTAAAAAAGTTCAGGAGATAAAACAAGGTGCCCTCTTAATTTGCGGTGATTTTAATCTCTGCCCAGACCCCCTGATGGATAAATCTCCCCCTCAAGCCATCACTAATACTCCATCACTACAAGAATATCTCTTCTCTCTAGATTTAATCTCTCGAGAGAGATTTCACCTTCTTCTCAAATCCACATACCTCATTTTCACGTATTGACCTCTTTGTGTCAGACAAATGGTTGTTACAGAAGGTCAAACGAGTGGAAATTCTGAATATATCTTGGTCGGATCATGCACCCTTAGTTTTGGAACTAACAGATCACTTGAATAATGTAGTGTATTCTCCATGGAGACTAAATAACTCGCTACTTCAAAATAAGAGCATACACTCGGATATATCTGACTCTCTTAGGGAATATTTCCTGATCAATGACAATGGAGAGGTTTCAGACATCACATTATGGAACGCTCACAAAGCGTATATAAGAGGTCACTTGTTAAAACACGCAGCTCAACAAAAAAAGGCTAAACTAGCCACTCTTAACTCTCTTCTCTCCTCCATTAATGACCTAGAATCTCAGTATAAAAAAACCCTTAACCCATCTGTTGGAGATGCTCTAAAAAATGTAAGACACCAACTATATCTCCACCTCCATCTCAATTATGAACTACATCTAAGAAAATTGAAGGCTGACCACTATTGGTAAGGCAACAAGGCCACAAAACTTGTAGCCAACAGAATAAAAAAGAAGGAAGCTAAAACTAGGATTCCATTTTTGTATGATAGGCGCAATCAGAAAGTCTTTAACCCAAAGCTTATAGCGGAAGAATTTGCTAATTACTATGCAGACCTCTATAATTTGGGGTCATCTCCAACTACTATTCAACCTTCCTTATCCCATATTAATTCTTTCCTTGATAAAGTTTCCCTACCCACAATTGATCCTATACAGGGAGGCATATTAAATGGTGAATTCACTGTGGAAGAAATTAATTCAGCCATACAGTCTCTTAAACACAATAAAACTCCGGGCCCTGATGGGATGTCTAACGAGTATTATAGAGCCTTTTCAAATATCTTATCTCCTTTCCTATCTAGGACCTTTAATAGACTTGCGGAGCAAGGAGATATTCCTCAAGATATGCTTAGAGCCCTAGTTATTACTTTACCCAAACCTGGCAAGCCTGCTGACAACCCAGCAAACTTCAGGCCCATATCCTTACTTAATTCTGACATCAAAATTTACGCCAAAATTTTAGCAGGAAGATTAATGAACATTCTCCCTTCCCTAATAAAGAGCGACCAAATCAGTTTTGTCCAGAATAGACAATCCTCTGATGGCACCAGAAGATTCATTGATCTCATTGACTCCGCTCACTTCTCTCGAACGCCTTCTCTTCTCCTCTCCTTGGATGCGGAGAAGGCGTTCGACAGAATTCATTGGGGATATATCAAGATGACTCTAAAGAAATTTGGTATCTCAGGTTTCTTTTTGTCGGCTGTGATGGCACTGTACTCTAATCCCTGTGCTGCAGTATATTCTTCGGGTTTCTTGTCTCGGTCCTTTTTAATCAAGAATGGGACTAGACAGGGCTGCCCCTTGTCTCCTCTAATTTTTGCGTTAGCCATGGAACCATTTGCAGAACATGTGAGATCTTCTCATGCCATTAAGGGGCTTGTGTTGGGGGGCCAGGATCATCGCATTGGTCTGTTTGCAGACAATGTAATAATCATCACCTCCAACCCCATGTCTTCTTTAGCTGTGATTCAGAACATTATTTCACAGTTTGGCACCGCTTCTTACTATAAAATCAACATCAATAAATCACAGATGCTTGATCTTGGCCTCCCCAATAAGGACAAGCAGCACATAGCAAAGGTATATGGCTTTTCCTGGGCAAAAAACTCCCTTACTTATTTGGGAATCAAACTGACTTTTCCAACATCTCAACTATTTACTATAAACTATATCCCTCTTCTGGACTCTATTAGATCTAGTTTGGCCTCCCTCAATATGAATACTCTTTCTTGGCTGGGCAGGGCCGCTGCTATAAAAATGATTGTTTTGCCCAAGATCCTCTACCTCATGAGGAATGTACCTATACCACTCGCCACTAGGGTTGCAACGGTATGACATTTTCACGGTATGATAACCGTCTCAGTAAATACCGCGGTATTACGGTTATCATGGTATCACAGTTTGTTACATATATTATTAAAAGATACACTAATCCTCGGACCTCAGATCAGCCCCAGTGCCCCCTTCAGACCTCAGATCAGCCTGTAGTGCCCCCTTCAGACCTCAGATCAGCCCCAGTGCCCCCTTCAGACCTCAGATCAGCCCACAGTGCCCCCTTCAGACTTCAGATTGGCCCCAGTGCCCCCTTCAGACCTCAGATCGGCCCCAGTGCCCCCTTCAGACCTCAGATCGGCCCCAGTGCCCCCTTCAGACCTCAGATCGGCCCCAGTGCCCCCTTCAGACCTCAGACTGGCCCCAGTGCCCCTTCAGACCTCAGATTGGCCCCAGTGCCCCTTTCAGACCTCAGATTGGCCCCAGTGCCCCCTTCAGACCTCAGATTGGCCCCAGTGCCCCCTTCAGACCTCAGATCAGCCCACAGTGCCCCCTTCAGACTTCAGATTGGCCCCAGTGCCCCCTTCAGACCTCAGATTGGCCCCAGTGCCCCCTTCAGACCTCAGATCAGCCCACAGTGCCCCCTTCAGACTTCAGATCGGCCCCAGTGCCCCCTTCAGACCTCAGATCGGCCCCAGTGCCCCCTTCAGACCTCAGATCGGCCCCAGTGCCCCCTTCAGACCTCAGATCGGCCCCAGTGCCCCCTTCAGACCTCAGATTGGCCCCAGTGCCCCCTTCAGACCTCAGATTGGCCCCAGTGCCCCCTTCAGACCTCAGATTGGCCCCAGTGCCCCCTTCAGACCTCAGATTGGCCCCAGTGCCCCCTTCAGACCTCAGATTGGCCCCAGTGCCCCTTCAGACCTCAGATTGGCCCCAGTGCCCCCTTCAGACCTCAGATTGGCCCCAGTGCCCCCTTCAGACCTCAGATTGGCCCCAGTGCCCCCTTCAGACCTCAGATCAGCCCACAGTGCCCCCTTCAGACCTCAGATCAGCCCCAGTGCCCCCTTCAGACCTCAAATCGGCCCACTGTGCCCCCTTCAGACCTCAGATTGGCCCACAGTGCCCCCTTCAGACCTCAGATTGGCCCACAGTGCCCCCTTCAGACCTCAGATTGGCCCACAGTGCCCCCTTCAGACCTCAGATCGGCCCACAGTGCCCCCTTCAGACCTCCGATCAGCCCCAGTGCCCTCTTCAGACCTCAAATCGGCCCACTGTGCCATCAGCCCACTGTGCCCCCATCAGCCCACTGTGGCCCCTTCAGCCCACCATCTGAATAAAATAAAAAAAATCACTTACTTTTCCTGCGCTGCGGCTCCTCTCCGGTGTCCAGCGCTCCTTAGTCTCCCGTAGCTGCACTGTCACCTGACAGCGTGCAGCGTCAGGTCAGAGTGCGCGCACTACGTCCTGACGCTGTACGCGGTCAGGACAGTACAGCGCGACCCGAAAAAGAGGAGGAGCGCCGGACGGGTAAGTGATTTTTTTTATTTTATCTTCTCCATGTCCTCTGATACTAGGCTGCGCAGTAGCGCAGCCTAGTATCAGTAATGCGGTCGGGTCCAGGCGCAAATGGCGACAAGACTAAAAAGTCTTGTCGCTATTTACCTGTAATAAGCAAATGCCCACGGTTTGATAACCGTGCATTTCATTACCGTGGTATACCGTGGAACCGGTTACCGCTGCAACCCTACTCGCCACTTCATATATAAAAAGGTTACAATCTTTGATTACGAGACATCTGTGGGGGAGTTCCAGACCAAGGGTGAAAGCTGCGACTCTACAGAGACCCATTTGGGAGGGTGGCATTAACTTCCCTTCCCTATTCTTCTATTATAGAACTATCATTCTCGACCAACTTAGATTTCTATACAAAGGCGATACCCAGAAGAGATGGGTTTCCATTGAACAGTCTTCCCTAGGTGGTCATCACATAACTTTACACCTCGGTGCCCTATCCCTATTCAACACAAAAATAAACAGCCCTTTGATTTGTGTTAGAGCTGTCTCTCACGTCTGGAATTCCCTCACTAGGTCTGAGAGACTTATCTCGGTTTCCCTTCCAGAGTCCCCCTTAAAATTGTGCGAAATTGCTATTCCTAACCTGTGTTTATCTAGCTGGGAATCTAAGGGTTTAACCTCTATCTCGCAAATGTGGTTGGATAATCAATTTGTTGACTTTGCCTACTTGAGGAAGAAATTTGATATCTCAAATAAAGATTTTTACATGTTTTTACAGGTCAGACATCTCCTGCTCTCTCCGGGTACTATAAATATCACAGCGCCTTCCACTGATTTAAGGGATTGGTTTAACTCCTCTAGAGTCATTGACAAAGGTATCTCCAAGGGCTACCAAATATTAAAAACTTCTTACCCCAACCCCATTCAGAACATAATTGAACAATGGCATATAGATCTCAACAAGACATTGTCTGAAGATCAGTGGAAGGAATCGTTCATAGCTGTGTCTAGATTATCAAGATGCGCGGGCCACCTGGAGAGTGCAAGGAAGTTACTTTATAGGTGGTACAAATCCCCTGTACTCTTAAATAAGTTCTTCACAGATATCCCCTCCCAGTGTTGGAGATGTCACTCCAATTCAGGATCATTCTTCCATTTGTGGTGGCTATGCCCCGTGGTGATTTGTTTATGGTCCCAATTGTTCACCCTTATTTCAGATTTGTGTGGTTACACTATTCCCCCTACTCCAGAATTAGCTTTACTTTCAATTGGTATACTCTCATTCCCAACACAGCATAGATCTGTAATTTTGCACTGTATTATTGCCACTAGGATTAAGATCGCTACATGTTGGCGTGAAAATTCTCTACCTTCCTTAAAAAGAATCCTACGCGAAGTGGACAACAACTGCTGGTATGAAGGTGTCTGGGCATCCTCCAATAATAAAAAGGCTAGATTCCATATTGTATGGGATGTCTGGCTAAGCAATAATGTTTGTAATATCCCTGCTGATTCCTTTGTGAGGAAATAGTTATTAACCTATCAGCCCCCCCTCCCCACCTAATCAGAATCTTATGTCTTTAGGCGTACTATGACATGTCTTTGACTTGCTACATATGCATGTTTATTATTACATTATCTTTATAATGTATTTTATTTTCTTCTCCTGTAGCGAAGAATCATTGTTCTTTTTTTTTCTATGTGATACCTGATTTACTTTGTACTCTTTTTTGTTGGTTATTCAATAAAAATCTATTGTTCAAAAAAAAAAAAAAGAAGATTTTCTGTGGTCTCTGATATATTGGATGGTTTATAATAAACCCCCTATTAGTATTTTAATATTGTTTTTGGCTCCATTTATTTCTACCCACAGTGACTCCACATCTTTATGTCCCTCACTTATATCTTCCCGGAGTGTGGGCTTTAGGCACGACTTTACATAAAGGCAGACCCCTCCCCCTCTCCGGTTTTGACGATCCTTTCTAAAAAGATTGTAACCCTGTACGTTAACTGCCCAGTCATAGCTATCATCCAGCCATGTCTCAGTTACTCCCACTATGTCATAGTTCTCCTCACACATCACTAATTCCAGTTCACCAGTTTTATTAGCTAGGCTTCTGGCATTAGTGTACATACAATTAAGAGGTTGATGTATATTTCTTACCCTACACCTTTCCTTCTGATCTGTTCTAGTTCCTCCTTCCATTCCTCCCCCAGTTCTATTACCTTGCCCCAAGTCTCTATCTGCACTATCTTCCCCTCCTATAATGTAGTTACCCTCCCCCCCAGTCCCTAGTTTAAACACTCCTCCAGCCTTCTAGCCATCTTCTCCCCCAAAACAGCTGCCCCTTCCCCATCCCTATGGTAGAGCCTGTAGCTGACAGAGAAGTCGGCCCTGTTCTCCCAAATCCCTCCTGCCTACACCAGTTCTTGAGCCACTTGTTTACCTCCCTAATTTCCCGCTGCCTTTCTTGTGTGGCTCGTGGTACAGGCAGTATTTCGGAAAACACTACCTTGGAGGTCCTTGCCCTAAGCTTATGCCCTAAATCCCTAAAATCATTTTTAAGGACGCTCCCCCTACCTCTAACTTTGTCATTGGTACCGATATGGACCATGACTGCTGGATCTTCTCCAGCCCCTCCCAGTAACATCTATCCGCGATGTGCTGAACTCGAGCGTCTGGAAGGCAGCACACCATCCGACGATCCCGGTCTTTGTGACAAATTGCCCTCTCTGTACCCCTAATAATGGAGTCGCCCACTACCAGCACCTGTCTAGCCTGCCCTGCTCTCCTGGCCCCCTGCTTACTGGAGCTGATATTCCCCTGACTGGCAGAGGAAGTGTCCGGCTGCAGCAGTGCTATCCCTAAAGTAACATCCCCCTAATCTACCAAACTTGCAAACTTGTTGGGGTGTGTCAGATCAGGGCTAGCCTCCCTGGCACTTTTCCCTCTACCCCGCTTTCTAACTGTTACCCAGCTAGCTACCTCACTTTCCTGGGCCTCCTCACTACCACCCTCCCCCACATCTACCCCATAGAGTGCTTTCTCACTAAGCAGCAAACTCTTTTCCAAATTGTCAGTGCTTCTCAGCGTTGAAATTCACCCGCTTAGGCCCCTTTCACACGACAGTATTTTTTGCGGGCTCCGATCCGCATTTTTCACATGAAAAATGCGGACCCATTCATTTCTATGGGCCCGCAAAAAATGCGGACAGCACACCGTGTGCTGTCTGCATCCGTTGCTCCGTTCCGTGGCCCGCAAAAAAAAGTAGAGCATGTCCTATTCTTGTCCGTGTTACGGACAAGAATAGTACTGTTCTATTAGGGGCCAGCTGTTCCGTTCCGCAAACTACGGAATGAACACGGATGCCATCCGTTGTTTTTGCGGCTCCGCAATTTGCAGACCGCAAAACCCAACGTTCGTGTGAAAGAGGCCTTAGATACACAATGTGCGATTTCAAGCGGACAATTTGCTCACATTTTGAACAAATATATGCACCCTTAAACGGCTGTTCCAGGACTGCATACATCAGACAAGATGTGCACTGGACTGCGCTGTCAATGATGGAAGCCATGCTAATGGGGATTACACAAGCAAAAGCGAAAAAATACAATACCATGATATGGAAAGACTTACTGTAGTCCCTTTTAAAGTTCCCAAATCTGAAGTCGCGTAATCTAAAGTCTCACACTTAAAGGGAATCTGTCAGCTCTGAAACACCCTCCAAACTAGAGTAAGGGCTCTTTCACATCACCGTTAGGGATTCCGTTCAGGCTTTCCGTTAAAACATAGTCCTGTCGACAGAACTTTGTTTTCCGTCCAGCATAACGGCAACCAGACGGATCCGTTATGCTTTCCCATATGCTTCTATTATGACGGATCAAAACGGAATGCCTCTTAAAGGTGTCCGTTTTGATTTCCGTCCTAGGGATTCAGTTTCTTTCCGTTATAACGATGTTATAGCGAAAGCCTGAACGGAATCCCTAATGGTGTATAGTGTAAGTGTCGTCGAGTCTGATTATGTAAGTTTTATCTGCATACTCACTTCCATTCTGATGTTGTGCTCCCACAAACCTGCAGTAAAATACACTTACTGGACTCCGGTGCTCACTCACATAATGGAGAGGACTCAAAGAAGAGTCCTCTCAATGTATTTTACTGCTGGTTTGTGGGAGCACAGTGTCAGAATGGAAGTGATTATAAAGATAAAACTTACATATTCGGATTCAGCATCACTTACACTATACACCGCTTACTCTAGTTCAGGGGGTGTTTCGGAGATGACAGGTTCCCTTTAATTCAACCACACACTTAAAAGTCAAACACGCGAACGCTCAAACACGCGTATTGTCTCTGCTTTTATGGCAAACGCAAACCAGTCTGTTTTTTTTCCTCTGGTTTCATCCTGTCCCAATTTACCTGGTCTAAATCAGGAGCATCCCTTCGCCATCTCAGCTGACCAGGGAAGGATACCCCGCCAGCCATGTCCATGACCAACCCTCTATATATATTAGACAATCGAAGCTTCTTCTCATCACCTACCTTTGCTAATAAATCAATTAATTAATTCTGTTGTACCATGAAGAACACTGACCTCCCAGTTGAAACATAAGCAGAATATAACTGCCTGTACCTAAACCAATTAATTTTTGTGACACCATCTACTTGCAAAATCTCATCATATGTAAGGAGATTCCCATCCTTAAATATCTAAAAATATAATTTATACCTGATCTTTTCCAAAACTTATCTTGTAATAATAAATTCAAAAATTCACTCAAATGTGCATTACCCCATATTGGCATGAACTCCAGTGATGTAAAAATCCCTAATAACTTTGTTAAATTATCCCACACCTTAACAAGAAGATTGGTCATAACACGGCAGGCAGGGGTCCCCCACCTGCTCAGCTGTCCGGACTCGAGTAGTTCAAAAATACCTACATATCCTGACTTACTAACTCCCTTAACACAGGGTCAGACTGCCATTCTCTTATCATTAATAACTGAGCAGACAAATAATAAACTTTAAAAAAGGTCACTCCCAATCCTGAACTAACAGGATAGTAGAGGTATTTGATTTTCATTCTAACACGCTTTCTCCCCCAGATTAACTCATTTAACAGCCTATCAATGAGAGAGAACGTGCAATTGTCGATCCAGACTGGGGTAGCCATAAACATGTATAGAAATTGAGGAAGAATAATCATTTTAATAAGTGAAATCCTGTCAGCCATTGATAACGGTAATTTCAACCAAACCGCTATCTTAGATTTCATTTTTTTAAGCAAAGGAGTAATATTAAGAGAAACAAAACTATCTAATGAGGAGGACACTGATATCCCCAGATACTCAAAAGAGTCTGACAGACTCAGGACCCTCACTCCTCCTGTATTGGTCAGAATCATATTTTCTAAGGGAAACAGTGTGGTCTTGTTCCAATTAATGTCTAGTCCTGACATGATGGCAAACTCCTTGACACTATGAATAACCTTCAGCAATGTATTAGGAGTATCACCCAAACAGAACAAAATGTCGTCAGCATATAGCAACACCTTCCCTACACTACCCTCTTCACCAAACCCTCTTATGGAAGGATCCTGTCTAATTCTTAAAGCTAAGGGTTCCAAAAAGAGATTAAACAATAATGGGGAAAGAGGACATCCCTGGCGTATACTTCTAAGTAATGCAACGGTGGGGGTAAGCACTCCGTTTACGTTTATTTGGGCCACAGGATTAGTATACAATAAACGTATTAAATTGATGAAATAATCACCAAATCCAAAATACTTCAAAGTAACCCACAGGAAGCCCCACTCCACCCTGTCAAAGGCCTTAGTGGCATCCTATGACAGGATGGAGTGGAGCCCACCCCCACCTGCATACTCGAGAATCATCACCTTATATTATATAGTGTACTCTGCCCTGACATAAAACCACTCTGGTCCGGGTGTATAATATTCTCTATTATCTTACTAAGTCTAATGGACAATGCCTTAGCAATAATTTTAATATCTGTATTGAGCAGAGATATAGGTCTATATGCGCCGACCTCTGACAAATCATTGCCCTTTTTACCTATCAGTACAATAATAGCCTCTGTCATAGATCTCGGAAGTTTCTTCTCCCATAATGATGCATTAAAGACCTCAATAAGACAAGGTAATAACACATCCTGATATCTCCTATAAACCTCAAATGGTATACTATCTGAGCCCGGAGAAGTATTGCCTTGGCTCTCAGCAATTCATTCACAGAGATCGGCGCATCCAGAGCGGATCTCTGCTCTTCTGATAACATAGGGAATTCAATACACTTCAAATATTCCTCCATTTCCTGTTCAGTTGCCTTACATTCAGACCTGTATAATTCTTCAAAATAATGGTAAAAAACATCCCTAATATCTTCCTGATCCTGTAAGATATTACCCCGTGGGATCTTACCACAGAAAAAAGAGAAAAATTGCCCTGGTTACTAATAATAGAGGCTAGCAAAAAAAATAACCTTTGCTGAGCCTTTTCATACATGAAGTCACAATATTTACATTGTTCTTCCACCATACCCTTTCTTTTCTTACCTCATAATGATCCTGCTCCTTTACTCTCACATCATCCCTGAGCTCTTCTTCTCTAAGGGCAAATGACCTTTTCAAATATATACACCCCTAATAAACGCTTTCATGGCATCCCAGACGTATTCCATTTTAGTAGAGCCCTTATTAATATTCCAGATTGCAACAATCTCCTCCTTAATAGACAAGTAATTGTTAAAGGAGATATTAATTATTGGTATTTTGGGGCGTACCACTAATTAATATTCATAAATAGGCAAACTCGCTTTCGCTAGTTCCGCCTATTTATGCCTCAGTGCTACTCTATTGCCTTTCACACGACCTAAAAGGGACTCAAAATACACGTTAACACTGCAATAAACACTGTATTATAAATAATAACAATATTTATTAATTATTAACAATACAGTAATAATCCCTAACTACACTACACAATCCCGTTAAATCCAACCGCAATTCTAACTAAACAATACACACTCACACATATAAAGCAGCCCTCCCCAGCCTATTCTAAATCACTGTCCCTGGGAACAAAGGGGTTAAATTACAGTACAATGCAACAGGGGATAACAAGGGGTAATGGTAGGGAAGGGGTTAATGGCAGGGCAGGGGTTCCACAATCAGGGCCGCAATCAGGGCAAGGTACCACAGGGCAGCAGGGTTGCAGCAGGCAGGGTACCACAGGGCAGCAGGGGTTAAATCAGGGCACACAAGGGGTTAATATCAGGGACCAGGGGTTGCAGGGCAATCAGGGGTAGCAAGGGTTACAGCATTGGTGGTTCAGGGGGTGTTCAGGGGACACCAGGGGTTAACAGGGAGAATGCAGGGCAGGGAAAATAGGGAAAGCATTGGTGGTTCAGGGGGTGTTCAGGGGAGAATGAAGGGGTTAAAATCATTGGTGTTCAGGGGAAAATGAAGGGGTTAATCATTGGTGGTTCAGGGGGTCAGGGTTACTCAGCCATCCAGGGGTAATGCTCGTCTCCAGGGGGTTGCTCGTCGTCCAGGGGATGATTGTAGGTGGGGAGGCACGGCTCAACTTGAAGAGCGCAGCGCGATCGGGTTATTTAAACCCGGTCGCGCTCGCTCCCGTGCTCCCGCGCTGCCGGCGAGCGAGCGCGCCGGCAGCCGTGTGTACGAGCGCCGGCGCGGTGCTATGACGTCACCGCGCCGGCGCGCGCTGTTTCCCGGGCGGAGGATCTCTTTGATCCTCCGCCTGGGGAGCGCTTTGTATCTCCGGCGCTTGTAATTACAAGCGCCGGAGGTACGCGCCGGACAGAGACAGGGAAACCTATTGTTTCCCTGTCCTGTTAATTGCCCCCAGCAGCGCTGAGGGTAATTAACAGAAGGGACAGAAGATCATATCAATCTTCTGTCCCTTTGAAGTACCTGGGACTGGACTAATTAGTCCAGTCCCATGTCTCCAGCTATCCCCAGCAGATGGCCATTGTCCATCTGCTGGGGGCTATGGGGGGGGCACCCTGGCTATTACATGTATATAGATACATGTACATAACTGGGGGATCATGTACATGCATCTATATACTACTGGAGGACATATATAAGTGGGTCATATGTGGAAAGGGGGCAATATATATAAAGGGGGCATTTATATATAACAAGGGGCATTATTATAAGAAAGGGGGCATTAAAATATATAAATATATATATAAATATAGGTGCATGCAAATGCTCATGCACACATATCTATATATGTAACAAAAAGGAGAAAATGTATGACCTGGATCGCACATCCCCAAAGTATGCCCCTTGATCACTAGTGCTTCTCAGCAAAAATATATGGCTTCACAGCGCAATTTACAGCGCACCGCCCCCTGAACTAGAGGCATTGGTGTGCAATTTGATCAAACAGCATAAGCCCACTCACCACGTCAAGGTTGCCTCTCAGAGTGGGACCTACTCTAAAACGATGCAGCACTGCGCAGCGACATCACGACGCCGCTCCAGCGGGCGGCGGGGCCCAGTCGCCAGACAGCACCTCGCAGCCTGACGATTGCCAACCCCAGCACTGGGTCCCGCCAACCCGCCAGAGCAGAGACAAAAAAGCCACCACGCAGAACCGCACCATGTGAACGGCTGTCTAAACCAGGTGCACCCACCAAACGGCACCCCAGCCGCCGCGGAACCACAACCCCCAGCAAGCCCAGGCAGTCTGCAGCCAACTGAGCCCACCAGGAGCCGCCGGACGAGCACCACAGGCCCAGCACAGCCTGTCCGTGCTTCCAGGAACTCCAACTGAAAGCTGGTAGGTCCATTCACACTCATATGCAGTCTTCTGCTAATTAAAAACACCTACGCTGGGTGGGAGGAGTGCTGATACCAGATATAGAAATACAAATGTAACAAAAAGGAGAAAATGTATGACCTGGATCACACATCCCCAAAGTATGCCCCTTGATCACTAGTGCTTCTCAGCAAAAATATATGGCTTCTCAGCGCAATTTACAGCGCACCGCCCCCTGAACTAGAGGCATTGGTGTGCAATTTGATCAAACAGCATAAGCCCACTCACCATGTCAAGGTTGCCTCTGAGAGTGGGACCTACTCTAAAACGATGCAGCACTGCGCAGCGACATCACAACGCCGCTCCAGCGGGCGGCGGGGCCCAGTCGCCAGACAGCACCTCGCAGCCTGACGATTGCCAACCCCAGCACTGGGTCCCGCCAACCCGCCAGAGCAGAGACAAAAAAGCCACCACGCAGTACCGCACCATGTGAACGGCTGTCTAAACCAGGTGCACCCACCAAACGGCACCCCAGCCACCGCGGAACCACAACCCCCAGCAAGCCCAGGCAGTCTGCAGCCAACTGAGTGTGAATGGACCTGCCGGCTTTCAGTTGGAGTTCCTGGAAGCACGGACAGGCTGTGCTGGGCCTGTTGTGCTCGTCCGACGGCTCCTGGCTTGCTGTGGGGCTGCGGCTCTTGGTGGGCTCAGTTGGCTGCAGACTGCCTGGGCTTGCTGGGGGTTGTGGTTCCGCGGCGGCTGGGGTGCAGTTTGGTGGGTGCACCTGGTTTAGACAGCCGTTCACATGGTGCGGTGCTGCGTGGTGGCTTTTTTGTCTCTGCTCTGGTGGGTTGGCGGGACCCAGTGCTGGGGTTGACAATCGTCAGGCTGCGAGGTGCTGTCTGGCGACTGGGCCCCGCCGCCCGCTGGAGCGGCGTCGTGATGTCGCTGCGCAGCGCTGCATCGTTTTAGAGTAGGTCCCACTCTGAGAGGCAACCTTGACGTGGTGAGTAGGCTTATGCTGTTTGATCAAATTGCACACCAATGCCTCTAGTTTAGGGGGCGGTGCGCTGTAAATTGCGCTGAGAAGCCATATGTTTGTGATCAAGGGGCATACTTTGGGGATGTGCGATCCAGGTCATACATTTTCTCCTTTTTGTTACATTTGTATTTCTATATCTGGTATCAGCACTCCTTTCACCCAGCGTAGGTGTTTTTAATTAGCAGAAGACTGCATATGAGTGTGAATGGACCTGCCGGCTTTCAGTTGGAGTTCCTGGAAGCACGGACAGGCTGTGCTGGGCCTGTTGTGCTCGTCCGGCGGCTCCTGGCTTGCTGTGGGGCTGCGGCTCTTGGTGGGCTCAGTTGGCTGCAGACTGCCTGGGCTTGCTGGGGGTTGTGGTTCCGCGGCGGCTGGGGTGCCGTTTGGTGGGTGCACCTGGTTTAGACAGCCGTTCACATGGTGCGGTGCTGCGTGGTGGCTTTTTTGTCTCTGCTCTGGTGGGTTGGCAGGACCCAGTGCTGGGGTTGACAATCGTCAGGCTGCGAGGTGCTGTCTGGCGACTGGGCCCCGCCGCCCGCTGGAGCGGCGTCGTGATGTCGCTGCGCATCGCTGCATCGTTTTAGAGTAGGTCCCACTCTGAGAGGCAACCTTGACGTGGTGAGTGGGCTTATGCTGTTTGATCAAATTGCACACCAATGCCTCTAGTTTAGGGGGCGGTGCGCTGTAAATTGCGCTGAGAAGCCATATATTTGTGATCAAGGGGCATACTTTGGGGATGTGCGATCCAGGTCATACATTTTCTCCTTTTTGTTACATATCTATATATATACACTCACCGGCCACTTTATTAGGTACACCTGTCCAACTGCTCGTTAACACTTAATTTCTAATCAGCCAATCACATGGCGGCAACTCAGTGCATTTAGGCATGTAGACATGGTCAAGACAATCTCCTGCAGTTCAAACCGAGCATCAGTATGGGGAAGAAAGGTGATTTGAGTGCCTTTGAACGTGGCATGGTTGTTGGTGCCAGAAGGGCTGGTCTGAGTATTTCAGAAACTGCTGATCTACTGGGATTTTCACGCACAACCATCTCTAGGGTTTACAGAGAATGGTCCGAAAAAGAAAAAACATCCAGTGAGCGGCAGTTCTGTGGGCGGAAATGCCTTGTTGATGCCAGAGGTCAGAGGAGAATGGGCAGACTGGTTCGAGCTGATAGAAAGGCAACAGTGACTCAAATAGCCACCCGTTACAACTAAGGTAGGCAGATGAGCATCTCTGAACGCACAGTACGTCGAACTTTGAGGCAGATGGGCTACAGCAGCAGAAGACCACACCGGGTGCCACTCCTTTCAGCTAAGAACAGGAAACTGAGGCTACAATTTGCACAAGCTCATCGAAATTGGACAGTAGAAGATTGGAAAAACGTTGCCTGGTCTGATGAGTCTCGATTTCTGCTGCGACAATCGGATGGTAGGGTCAGAATTTGGCGTCAACAACATGAAAGCATGGATCCATCCTGCCTTGTATCAACGGTTCAAGCTGGTGGTGGTGGTGTCATGGTGTGGGGAATATTTTCTTGGCACTCTTTGGGCCCCTTGGTACCAATTGAGCATCGTTGCAACGCCACAGCCTACCTGAGTATTGTTGCTGACCATGTCCATCCCTTTATGACCACAATGTACCCAACATCTGATGGCTACTTTCAGCAGGATAATGCGCCATGTCATAAAGCTGGAATCATCTCAGACTGGTTTCTTGAACATGACAATGAGTTCACTGTACTCAAATGGCCTCCACAGTCACCAGATCTCAATCCAATAGAGCATCTTTGGGATGTGGTGGAACGGGAGATTCGCATCATGGATGTGCAGCCGACAAATCTGCGGCAACTGTGTGATGCCATCATGTCAATATGGACCAAAATCTCTGAGGAATGCTTCCAGCACCTTGTTGAATCTATGCCACGAAGAATTGAGGCAGTTCTGAAGGCAAAAGGGGGTCCAACCCGTTACTAGCATGGTGTACCTAATAAAGTGGCCGGTGAGTGTATATATATATATATATCTATAGTTAGAGCCCCTGGTGGATAACCACATCCACCAGGGCTTCAGGCCTTCGTGGCCATGGGGGCACAGACCCTCAATTTGGGGCCACCCATATATGCATATAGGTATATGCATATATTATAGGCGGCACCCACACTTCCTTCTACAATCCCCCTGTTGTCGAGAACACGACAAATTAAAATGGGACGGAAGTGTGGGGATACATTTGCCTCCTCAACCCCGCCCATAATGGATAACAGTTCAGGACAGACTGAAGAATGATCCGGTCCTTAGGTACTGAGACATCACCCCTCGTGGTTGCGCGACCTCTTCCCTGCCCTTCACCGTAACCCGACGTCTCCGTCCACCGATCAAACTATCCTCGTCTTCTCTCGGTATCATGCATCAGCGTCTCCCTCAGTCGTCTTTAGTTGTTCGGACTTCTGGGATGGCTACTCCCACAGTCTTCTTCAATTGGTCGGACTTCGGGGATGGCTTCACCCTCACATCTGGGTAGTGATGGTCTTTAAGCCTCAGCTCTTCCCACTGTCGTCTTTTGTTGATAGGACTCTGGGATGGCTCTACTCGCGATCTTCAGGTGGTGTCGGTCTTCCAGTATCAGCTGCTCACACTGCCTTCTCTTTGTCGATTAGACTCTGGGACAGCTTCACTCTTCAGTCTCTAGGCCGATCCACGTAGCACAGGTGGACGGCCTCCTTTAGTACTTTTCCTCCCAACACTTCTTATCTTGCTTGCAGATTCTGTCTTTGAGGAAGTTCTTTCATGGACAGAAACGCAGGTCTTTACAAGGCAGGTCAGACTTTCTAGAGTGTGAGGTGATGTCATGGCACCTAAATTCTAACTGCGGGAATAAACACCGCACTAACTGTCATTCAGTCCATCCCTTATGAACTGTACTATTCATAGGGTTGGAGTGGCAAATATTTTACAGAAGGGACCTGTCCCTAACTTGCCCTATTCTTTTCCCACACACATACGGAAAACCACATGTAAACCCATCCCCCTGAATAGCAAATAATATACATCAAATGCATATAATATACACTACTATGGGGTTTCAGGATGGTGATGGTACTACATCCTGAACCCTCATAGGATCAAATGTAGTCCCTGGCTCCAGGACTTCCCAGGAGTTATGTCCTGAGCCATTTTCTCCGGTCATCTTCGTGATGTTCTATCTGGTTCTGGGGTGATAGTCCACAAGTCTCTTGCACAGTCCCATCCAGAACCAGACGAACCATCACCGGATTCATCAAAAAGAAAGGACGTGACCTTGGCTGAACCATCATTCCCACCAGGACACGTCCGTCTTCTTGAACGCTCCAGCCGGATCGCGTCTTCGTTCTTGTAGACTCTTGAAGATCTCGGCTAAAACTGAGCGGGATCCTTAGGAGCCAAACGATAGTGTCGGGGGGGGGGGGCATCCAGTTCCTTCCTTGTCCTCCTCTGGGTACTTTCTTATCGTCCTATGGTATTATTCCTAGGATAGAAGAAAATACCCAGCGCTCCTGAGGGATTTCTCCCCTCATGGCGCCTTTTTAGTGGCATACTTCCATCACCAATACCCTTGACCCATGTGATGAGAAAAGGCATTGGGTTGACCTTCATCCAACAGGACCCCTCGTTATCCTAACACTGGTGTAAGAACACCCAACCTTCAGAGGATCCCATCCTCTGCCGCACATCCCTCTGAACCAACAGATAAGGATGGCCACCCTAATAGGTTAGGATCACCGAGGGGAGCTGTGGACGAAGCACCATCTTTTTTTTCCATGATGACACGGCATCCCTGTCTTACTCATGTGTTTCCAGTCTGACTTCCCCCTGTTATCCTGTGCTGTGGAGGTCAGCAATATCCGTGGCAAGGATCTTGCCTTGGCTCTACAGGACTCCACAACACAAAAACACAGGTCACACTCTGTCGTCGACCACCCGGTGTCCAATCTCAGTCAGAGCTATGCCGCCTGTCTTGACTAGAAAGTGATTGCACAGTGCAATGTCACACTGATCCGTGTGCTCATATTGCCTGTCCGCAATCCACTCCCTGCCCCGATCAGAGCATAACACAGCCCCACTGAAAACCCTGAACAGAACAGTGCTACCTGTCTCGATCTGAGGCCCTGGCTGCCCAGAGTAATCATCACACTGCACCGTGTACCGATGTTACCTGCTCGCAAACCAACACCTTCCTCAGTCCACAGTATAGCACTGCTCTACCCACAGTAGACACCAGAATGAAACAAAAACAGAGGCGACCGGACTCATAGCAGGGGATGCAAATTACAAAAATCAGCAAAGCTAAACACACATGTAAACCAGGACTACCGCCATCAACATTAAAACATACAAACAGGTAACACAGGACACGGACATACACAGGGAACGAACGATGTAACAAATAGCACAGGGGTATCAAACATTCTCTAGCCTATATTGGCCATTTTGACCCCTCAGCGCCTGATGAGGAATCCGCTGAGTGGTGACTCTTTTATGGCCAATCTGACTAGTCCCAACTGTACAGTTTGTTACCGGGGTAGTCTTATTGGACACATTGCAATGACTTGCACAAGGGCAATTCCTTGCAATGTGTCCTTCGTTCCCACACCTAAAACACCTAATTGGTCTTTGTGTCCTATTCTTACCTGACCTGCAGTGTTTTGCTATATGACCTAAGCCAGTACATGCAAAACACCTGATGTCCGCCCTGCATGGCTTAGGTCCGTCCACACTGCAGTCGTGCTCCCTTCTCCTATACTGTTCCATTCTCAGGGACGCACTTCTCACAGTATTTCTATTATAACAAATCATTGGACTCTTTTTCTATCTGAACAGGCTCAAATTTAGGTCTATTTGGCCTGTTACAGATATCTCTCCCCCCTTTTTGCCCTGAACAGGGCAAAATTTTTGGAGAGTCTGGCCCTGTCTTTACAGAAAAAGAAAGGGCCGGTACCAATTTTGTAAAGTTACTGATGACTTGTTGCATGCCGGTCATCAAGCGAGACCTTACAGCAACCTCATCATTTAGTTTGGCTAGAGTTACGGCAGTAGAGGCAGCCCGTTCCTTGAAGGCCTTGATCTCAGCATAGGACTGAGTCAACTGAGCCTCAATTTCCTCCTTTTGCCTCTGCAACTCTACCAACTGTGACTCTATTTTAGCCACTTGCGTCTCTCGGTCAGCAGAAGACTGCACATTCACCGCAAGCTGTGCCCGCAATGCCGAAACCTGCTGCACATTACTGGCACAGCACTGGCAATGAATGGTCGGAGGAAACGTCTCCGCTGACCGAAAAACCCGCGCGACATGCTCCGGCTTCCAAATGCTATCCTCAAATGTATACACAAGTTTGGCTAGCATGTGGAGTCGCCTCGAATCCTTGTTCAATACCATCCGTTTGTTGACACTGAGCTTGTCATAACTACAAGTCTGTGCCAACAAATCGGACCACAACATTTCTGTGGAGGTGTATGAGGTGGGGAGGATGGGATTGAAGGTGCTCTTCTTAGCTAGGTGTAGCAGTGTGGAGAAGTCCATACTCACTTTTTTGGAGGTCGCCATCTTCTCTGGAGCTGGTCCCAGTTGTCCTTTGGTTGCTGCCTGGAGAAGGTCCTGTATTATCCGGAACGCCTTCTCCCGTCCAGCTGGACTTCTTTGGCTCAGTCCACCAGCGATGGTCCTCTCTTGGTGATAGTATGGGTCTTCCTCCTCTGGTCCCGTGTACGCTGACTCGTCCCGGGTCGTGTAAATGCAAAAGACAAAATATTAATCTAGGTTCTTTTTGCGAAAAATCTTGCACCGTATTTAGCTTTGACCTGAGAAATCGTGTTACCTGTCCGAATTACCAGGCCCTTGGACGCACAGAAACCACTGTCCGCGTCCCTATTGCCTGGCTAATTCACAGAATAAGCGAATTCCCTATGTCGTTGCTAAATACGGATACAAAAGTCCACGCAAGGGGCCTGGCTCGCCAATGTTAAAGGAGATATTAATATTGGTATTTTGGGGTGTACCACTAATTAATATTCATAAATAGGCAAACCCGCTTTCGCTAGTTCCGCCTATTTATGCCTCAGTGCTACTCTATTGCCTTTCACACGACCTAAAAGGGACTCAAAATACACGTTAACACTGCAATAAACACTGTATTATAAATAATAACAATATTTATTAATTATTAACAATACAGTAATAATCCCTAACTACACTACACAATCCCGTTAAATCCAACCGCAATTCTAACTAAACAATACACACTCACACATATAAAGCAGCCCTCCCCAGCCTATTCTAAATCACTGTCCCTGGGAACAAAGGGGTTAAATTACAGTACAATGCAACAGGGGATAACAAGGGGTAATGGTAGGGAAGGGGTTAATGGCAGGGGTTCCACAATCAGGGCCGCAATCAGGGCAGGGTACCACAGGGCAGCAGGGTTGCAGCAGGCAGGGTACCACAGGGCAGCAGGGGTTAAATCAGGGCACACAAGGGGTTAATATCAGGGACCAGGGGTTGCAGGGCAATCAGGGG
>ONZH01010996.1:0-11811 GCA_900303285.1 Rhinella marina | reverse complement strand
TGCCAAAAAAGCACGATGCGGAAGTTGCCATTTCCCGAGCATGGCGAGATACTCGTCCGAGCAGCGAGCACTTACGAGTACCCTAATACTCGAACGAGCACCAAGCTCGGACGAGTATGCTCGCTCATCTCTACTCCTAACCCAACATCTGAGGCATCTGCTTTAACCAAAAATTATTTTCTGAAATTGGGAGCGATCAACACTGGCCTTTTACACAAGACCTCTTTCAATCTTTGAAATGCTTGCTCTGCCTCCTCCCTCCATTTTACCATGGTGGATTTGGACCCTTTAGTAAGTTCAGTGAGAGGAGCTGCTAATGTGGCAAAATTTGGTACAAACCTTACATAATATCCAGCTATCCCTAAGAAGGCTTTGACCTGCTTTTTGGACACCGGTCGAGGCCAGTTTTTAATAGCCGTAATTTTGTCAATTTGAGGCTTGATGATGGCTCGCCCAATGTTGTAGCCTGGGTAACAAGCTTCTTCTAGGCCTATGGTACATTTTTTTGGATTAGCGGTTAAACCAGCTTCTGAAATTGAGTCCAGAACCGCTTGGACTTTTGCCAGATGGGATTCCCAGTCTGAACTGAAAACAACTACATCATCTAAATATGCAGCTGCATATTCTTGGTGAGGCTGTAAAATAAGGTCCATCAGCCTCTGGAAAGTGGCTGGGGCACCATGTAAGCCAAACGGGAGAACAACATACTGGAAATGGCCATCGGGTGTGGAAAACGCGTTTTTTTCTTTGGCCTCTTCAGTAAGGGGAACCTGCCAATAACCTTTAGTGAGGTCCAGAGTTATTATATATCTGGCAGGCCCTAACCTCTCAATCAACTCGTCAACCCTTGGTATAGGATAGGCATCAAATTTTGATATTTCATTTAACTTCCGGAAGTCATTGCAAAATTTTAGACTACCATCAGGTTTGGGAATGAGGACTATGGGGCTTGACCAGCTACTTTGTGATTTCTCTATCACCCCTAGAGACAACATTTTTTTACTTCCTCTGAGTTGGCCTGCCTCTGGGCCT
Source organism: Rhinella marina (assembly GCA_900303285.1). Taxonomy (NCBI): domain Eukaryota; kingdom Metazoa; phylum Chordata; class Amphibia; order Anura; family Bufonidae; genus Rhinella; species Rhinella marina. The sequence goes on along the minus strand of ONZH01010996.1, from coordinate 10,779 downwards.
CTGGTTATATGGCTTCTGTCTTACCTTTTGTCCAGGCTCAGTCACAATGTCATGCTTTATGACAAGGGTTCGGCCTGGTAATTCTGAAAATATCTTTCTATTTCTTTGTACAAACTCTCTAGTCTCTTGAGTTTGAACTGCTGACAGGGTTTCTACGATATGGCCCTCTGGTATCTCATTACTAGTACCCTCCCTTGGCTGATTTATAGCTGTGAGAACCTCGCGATCCTTCCAGGGTTTGATTAGATTTTTTTTTTTTTATAGATTTTATTTTTCATTTCAAATTTTGAAAGAAGACAACGTTAGGTACCACATATCACACAAAGTCCAGTGGCAAGAAAATATTCATAGAGGAGGGATACATGACAATTTGCTTATACAAAGGAAATAGTGCAGTGTCCTTTATACCCCATACTCAATAGTTGTAATGACAAATGTTTTTATCTGCCACCGTCACTCATTCACACACAACACTCACCTGGGCAGCAACTCATAGCAAACTCTGTCATATACAAATTAATCTGATGTTAAACTTGTGCTCAACCATAGACCCCAAATCTTGTCAAACTTGTCCGGCACACCTCTAGCTTCAAAGGTGAATTTATACATAGGTAGTTCTGCATTTAGAAGTTGAACCCAATAGGGTAATGTGGGGTTCTTTGGAGGTTTCCAATTTAACAGGAGAGACTTCCTGGCATAATACATTAATAGTCTATTAAGGATTCTAGTGTACTTGGTGGGAATATTTTCATTAACAAGACCTAGCAAGCAAACATATGGGAATATGACTGCCGGTAGGCCCAGTCTAGAATTCAGGTAATTGTGTACTTCACTCCAAAAACCCGCAATGACCGGACACTCCCAAATCATGTGCATCAACGTTCCCCTGCCTCCTCTACATCTAGTACAGATATTCGATGAGAGTTTCTGCATACATGTCAGACGGACGGGAGTCAAATATACCCTGTGCATCCACTTAGCTTGGGATCCCGTGTGGAGATCACTGTGCTTCTCCATGTGGAAGCCAGCTCTTTTTCCCGTTGCGAACCTAAGTTTGCAATATCACCTTTCCATTTATCAAAAGCCTTAGAAATAGGTGAGGATTTGTAAGACATTAATACCCCATAAAAAGAAGAGATCATTTTACTAGGGTTTGTGCGTCTGGCTATTTTTTCCACTTCCCCATATTCAAGCCGCAAGGGGCCTGTGCCAAACTGTGATGCACATGTATGCCTCAATTGGAAGTATCTGAAAAGGGATGAGCGTGGTATGTTGTATTCAGCCTGCAGAGCAGAAAAGGTCTTAAAAACTCCCCCCTCATATAGCTGGGTAAGGTATTTAATGCCCCTTTGGGGCCAGAATTCAAAGTCCATAATGGTATAAGCGGTGACCACTTATCACTGCGTCCTCCACCTCCCATAACTATAACAAACGTGTTCCATGCATTAATCACCCCTGCCATAAGAGAAGTGTAGTGCTTCACTGGGTATTTACGTGCCCTATATACCATATTCGTCATGGCCTTATATGATTCCATCAGAGCTGCCTCTAGCACCACTGCAGGGTTGTTTGAGTCTGCTCTGATCCACCAAGATGCATAGTTTAATTGCGCTGCAATATAGTAAAGATACATATCAGGAAGAGCTAAACCTCCTCTCAAATAGAGAGGAGGTTTGATATTTTTTGATATTTTTTCAGAGGTACCAGCAATATCCCAACCTTGTATTCTTGGGCTGCTCTTTATACGAACCGATAATGGTTCCATTGCTAAGGCAAAGAGGAGGGGAGACAATGGGCACCCCTATCTAGTACCCCTTCCCAGTGAGAACGGTTTGGACAAATACCCATTCATTCTCACCCGGGCCATTGGTTTAAAATATAGTAGGTGTAGCCAGTTAAGGAAGTTTTGGGGAATTCCAATTTTCTCCAACACCACCCACATGAAGCTCCACTCGACAGAATCAAAGGCCTTTTCATTGTCCAGTGATGCAATCTCCCTGCTGCCTGCATTGTCATGAGAGATCTGTAGATTGGTAAATAGACACCATAGGTTTATGTCAGTGGTTTTCCCTGGCATGAAGCCTGATTGGTCAGCACCAACGATTGCTAATATTCCTGAGGATAAACGAAGTGCCAAGATCTACGCTAAGATCATGGCATCTGTATTCATCAATGAAATGGGGCGATAAGAACTGCATTGGTCCGGCGGCTTCCCAGCTTTGTGGATCATAACTATTGTGGCTTCATAGAAGGATGCAGGTAATGACTTATGTTCCAATGCATACGCAAGTAATTTACTCAGTCTTTGACTGACACTCTCTATCTGAAAGGTATACCACTCAATCGGAAAACCGTTCGGACCCGGTGTCTTCCCCTTTGCCATGGAAAGAATAGCAGTTTGAATCTCAAGTTGAGTAATAGGGGCATTTAGAACCTCTCTCTCCGATAGGAGGGAAGAGAAGTATCTCTTAAAAAGTCCCATATTTCCTCTAGAGGCCCCAACATTTTAGAGGAGTAGAGATTAGTATAGTAGTGTACAAATTGCTGACATATACCTTCAGGAGTAGTGACCATCTCACCTAATCCGTTCTTAATTGCTGCTATCACTGTCTGTGGAGCTTCAGTCCTTTCCAAATACGCCAAGGTGCTATCACTCCTATCCCCCTCTGAGAAAATGGATTGTTTTTGTGCTAATAGTTTAATCTGTATGTATTTGGTTAAATGTAGAGAATATATTCTCTGTGCTGAATGCCACTCTGTTTCGTGGTCTGTTGTGGGGTTTGCTATAAAAGCCTGTTCTGTAGCCATCAACTTCTCCTCAAGCTTTTTAGGTGTAGAGAGTAGTTCGGCTCTGTGTGTCGCTATCACTGCTATCAGTACTCCGCTCATGACTGTCTTACTGGCATTTCACTCTATCAGCGGATCAGATGAATTAGTGTTGATCTCCGAGAACTCCGAGAGCCCCTCCCTGCACCTCTGCTCCACTGGAAGCACTTTTAGCCAAGTGGGATATAGGCGCCAGTTAGTACGTGGATGGCCTATTGGCTGAGTTAGAACTATCTGAAGTGAGCATGATCAGAAATACCACGCGGTAAATATTCAACTGCCTTGACCCATGCAAGTCCCTCCTGGTTGGTAAAAGCCAAATCTATACGTGATAGTGAGTTAGTAGATGATGAATGGCATGAGAATTGCTTGCTATCAGGGTACAGCCTTCTCCATATCTCAGTGAGATTGTGTGCCTGTGCCCATTGAAGTAGTGTTAGGTTATGTCTAGGTGAGGGAGGCAGTCTGTCCAGCTTTTTATCCAATATAGCATTAAAATCTCCCAGCAGCAACAATGGAGCTGTCAGAAGTACGGCAACACAAGCCATAATTTGATCTAAGATCTCCCTATCAAATGGGGGGAACATATATCCCTGCAATTAAAACAGTGCAACCTCTAATAGTGGCTTGTAATAGTATATATTTTCCCGATGGGTCAATATGGACAGAAATTAACTGAAACAGGAGTGCCTTGCTAACTAGTATGGATACACCTCTGGCATAGTTAGAATGGGTTGCATGATATACATAACCAATCCATGGCTTTTTAAGTGCCAACATTTTTTGACCACGGAGGTGAGTTTCTTGAAAGATAAGAATACCTGGACTGTATTTCCTGAGATAGTTCAACACTAGGGACCTCTTTACCTTATCATTAAGACCCCTGACATTCCAGGAGATCAGTTTACATGTCACCATGGGTATTTAATTAGGTGATGCCAGTACACCCACCGTCCACCAGAGTTGCTGCCCCATTCACACACACATACATACCGAAGGAAGAAAACACCATAACTCCCTTCCCCAATCCCACCTGCCCAAACATCCCCAACTTGTCTGAGCCTATTTGTCCCTAACCTGGTTAAGAAAGATCTATAGAAATATCAGGTGGTTGTCTGCCTAACTAAACACTCCTAACATAGAGAAATATTTAACAGAACCCTCTATAGGAAAGAACCTATTACTCATCTAATGGTAGAGCTTGACCCCTATTAACAGTATACCACATATTAATTAGCGGTTATCCTACTTCTAACCTGTAGATATCACAATTACATAAACCATCGGATTTGCCCAGAAAGAGAAACTAATGTTTTCAACCCCCTATTAAAGAGGAAAGGGAGGAAAGGATAATATAAGGCAAAGTTCACTTAGTAGCGTCCTCTGTATCCTCACATCTTGCTCCTCATCTCGGACGTTGCCGGTCGATCCAGTCTGAGGCTTCATCTGGAGTCTGGAAGAATCTGGCCCGATCACCATCCTGGATCCGCAGCTTGGCCGGGTAGAGCATGGCATACTTGATCCCCAACTCACGGAGGCGAGCCCGAACGTTCGTGAATGATCTGCGTTGTTTCTGTACTTCACCTGCTGTTGCAAGGTTCTAGTAATTTCAGTAGAGGCTGATGCTGAGTCTTCCACATCACTTAGTCGACGTTCGACCTCTTTTGTACGATCTCCCATTTTGTCCATATCATGACGCAGACAATTAATGTCTATTTGCAAATGATCAATCTTCACAGTTGGAGTCGATTGGCACTTTGCTATAGCCGACATTATCTTATCAGCTTGTGACTCAGTGTCTATGGAAGTGGACTGTTCCAGGTCCGAATCAGTTTGGCTCATAGTGTCCACTATTGTTTTAGGTGAAGCTAGAGCAGTGGTGGATATAGTTTTGCGGCCCATAAGCTTGCACTAGTTTTGTATATAGTTGTAGTTTACTTTAAAAAGAAGGAGTACTGTATATTAATTGCTAACCAAGCCTCCAAGGGTATATACTTTCCCAGTGCTATGCAGAGAGCCCGATCACAGAGTAATATAGTGTAGACTTTCAGTGTCCAGCCATATAAAACATTTAGGATGCCAGGAGAGGTTTAGTCCCAGTAGAAAGTGGGTGCCAATGGTGAACAGTAGAAAGACCAGTAATGAGGTTTGAAACTGAGCTTCTGGGCTCACTATTACATAATGGGGATTTATTCCACAGGGAGCTCTTCCCTGCCTACGCCATGAAGCGTTGCCTCACAACTTACAGGATGGCTACCCGTTTACTCCAGGAGCCATCCACTATTCTCCTCTCCTCTGCTGTCAGGGTGCCCCTCCGTTTTATTTTTATCCAGATCCCAGATCACCCAATGGGGGAGGGAATTGCTTATTGCAGCGTGTTCAGCGCTTGTGCGCTCGCCCCGCTGACTCACCAGTTCCAGGGGAGAAGATGGACGCCCGCTCAGCCTCAACAATGAGCGCAGCGCACCGGAGCTGCTGATAATGCAGGGGAGCCGCGTACTGCACGATACAAGTGCAGTATAAGTAGAGGGGTCTATTCTGCCTGGTATATGGCACTCCGATGGGATGTTTTAAGGGTAGAAGCAGGATAATGGCAGGATATCTAGGAGAGCTCAAACTGCAGACGTCTTCACCGCATGGTGGGCAGGCCACGCCCCTGATTAGATTTATGTGATATATTTGAAGGGGTTTTCTTTTTTGTGGCTGATAAACCCTGTAATTCACTTAATTTACCTTTTCACGAATCTCATAGGGACCTTCACACTTGGCCAGAAACTTGCTTTCTACCGTGGTATTAGTACTAACACGCAGTCACCTGGTATAAATTCCCTGACCTTGGCCGACCTATTGTAAACCCTAGCTTGCACCTCCTGGGCCTGCTGCATATGTTCTCGAACAATCGGCATAACGGCTGTAATTCTGTCTCGCATTTGATCGATATACTCAATAACACTTTTTTGGGGGTATGCTCTTGTTCCCAGGTTTCTTTGGCCAAAAGCCCTCGAGGATGTCTACCATATAGGAGCACAAACAGGGAAAACCCTGTTGATGCCTGTGGCACCTCCCGTATGTAAAACATAAGATAGGGCAACATGCAATCCCAGTCCTTTCCATCTTTATCAACCACCTTTTTAAGCATCCCTTTAAGTGTTCGATTGAATCTTTCCACCAGACAATCAGTCTAAGGATGCGTCATTTTTAACAGCCAACATAGCTCCTTAGTAACCTTGGACATAAAGGGTGTTCCCCGGTCTGTTAGAATTTCTGCTAGGATACCTGTACGGGTGAACATTTGGAACAGTTCTTTTGCTATAACCTTAGATGATGTGTTCCTGAGAGGTATAGCTTCGGGATAGCCGGTTGCATAGTCTAGGACCACCAAGATATGCTGGTGACGTCTGGCAGACTTAGGAAGAGTGCCAACTGAATCCATTGCAATGCGCTCAAAAGGAACTTCTATTATAGGAAACGGTATTAGGGGGGTTACGAAAATGCGGCCTAGGGGTGATGATTTGACACTCAGGGCTTGAATAACAGAATTCCTCTACAGCTTTATAAATACTGGACCAGAAAAAGTTCTGTTTAATGCACTTTTGTTTTCTCCACCCCTAAATGCCCTCCCAGAATATGGGAATGAGCTAGTTCCAACACCATACGGACATGAGACTTGGGTACAACCAGTTGCTCTACCACCTCTGTTTGTGTTTTCTTTACCCTGTAAAGTAAATCATTATGCACCGCAAAGTGGGGGTACACCAAATCCCTGCCTGGTTCCTGAGGCACCCCATTAATTACTTTCACATTTTTCCAGGCACTCGCTAGATTTGGATCCCTCATCTGTTCAGTACCAAAGTGGCCCCGGGAGACTTGTAAGTTTGAAAACTCTATCTCCGGAGGAGTTTCCTCTGGGTCCCCCGCCAGAACCTCTATGGGGAATTTATCAGGCTCCCCGTGCCCCAGAGTTACTGCATTATCAGGGGCCACAGAAACATCACGTATATTTTGTCCCACACCTGAGATTGCTTATTTTCCAATAAATCCCAAAACAAAGGAAATCACAACCAATAATAGCACAGTGTAACAAGTTTTTAACCACACCCACTTCGTGTGCCACTGACCCACAGACGGTTTCCATGGTTAGCACAGCAGTGGTACAGTCTTTTGTGTCACCATGGACACATACCACCCCCAACCGATGGGACTGGAGTCTCTCAGAGTCCACAAGACTGGCGTGAACTAGAGTCCAACAATGCTATTACAGGGTGTCCCTCAATTTTGACCTGACACACTTGCCTGTCGGTCCTATTGTCCAGGTGAGCTGTACAGGAAGGTTTAGCGAAATAAGACATACGCCTTACCAAGTCATATTCCATAGGCTCACATGCTAGTGGGCAGTTAGCTGCGACATGTCCCAACCATTGGCACTGCCAATAGACTATCAGACCCAGGGTTCTTGGTACAGTGTCCCTTTTTGGACTTGGGGGCCTTACACCTTGGCCCTCTGCATGTGTACCACCCTCTTCCTTAGAATACAGTCTCACCTCTTTAGAATATGGAGCAGTCTTACCCACAGACGGACCTCTCTTGCTCCTAGTAGCCAGCCCGGTAGGATGTAGATCCTGGAGGTATTCCTCTGTAGCTGTGTATCGCTCCACCACAGACACAAGCTCGTCCACACTTTTTGGGTCGGTGTATCCAATGCAACGTTGTATCTGTAGAGGCAGAGCCCATATAAAACAGTCACAAACGACTCGCTCCACAATTTGAGCTGAAGTAAGTTCCTCTGGCTGAAACCATTTATTGGTGAGGTGGAAGAGATCATACATTTGAAATCTAGCTCTTTTCATGATCATATACCCAGGCGTAGACTCTCTGCGCTCAGACCGCTAGGGTAACCCCCAGATGGGCTAAGATTTCAGCCTTCAGTTTGGCATTGTCAGGAGAACCCTGGATACCTGCTGTTTAGTTTACCTTGCCCTTGAGTTGCCCTCAGCCAAGATGGTGGAGCATGCTTCAAACCAGCTGCTACCTCACTTCCTGTTTGTCTTAAATATCCTGCCTGATCAAACAATCATTGCTTGAGTATCGTGTAAAGCTCCTGCTTGCAGTTCTCTCTCTGGAACCGTCTCTATTCCGGATCGTTCCTTCCTCCTGTGCTTTACCCCGCACACCCGTCTGCTACCTGCCTATTGTCTGCAGCTTCTGTGGAACTACAAGTGCCAGCTTGCCAGCTTACCTGCCGCTTCAAGTGTTCTACCTAGTCCCTGCTATTGGACTCCAGCTACTAACCACCAGTATCGTGACAGGATACTCAAGCCCAAAATGGAGTCCCCTGGGGCTGTGGAACCACGCATGAAGCAGATGTAAGCCGCTATGGCCAGTATGCGCACTGAACTTCAGTCTTACAAAAACAAATATGACGCCTTTGAAGGACAGACTAATCACAATACCCAGGTCTATGGTCAAGCAATTCAAGACCTACGCAGTACCATGCAGGCGCTATCGGACCGGCTTGTCCACCTTGAAAATCAGCCTCCTGCAGTACAAGTCTCAGCACCAGCAACAGTGCCCAAGTTGCCACCATTTAGATTTGGTGGAGACCGTGACAAATTCCGGGGCTTCCTCAACCAGTGCCGATTATATTTTGATGCAAATCCCACCCAGTTTCCTACGGACAGATCAAAGGTACTGTGCATCATTATGTTACTTACTCATAAGGCCATTGCCTGGGCCAATCCACTAATTGAGACTGATGACCTATGGCTGAATCACTTAGAAGATTTTCTTGACTCTGAGTGAAATGTTTGATGATCCCAATTGCGGCGCCACGACCGAGGCAGCATTATGCCAGGGCCGGCGTCCTGACACCGAATATGCGATGGAATTTAATAGGTGGGCCATCGACACGGATTGGAATAACGCAGCAAAATTGTCTTTTTTTAGAAAAGGACTATCCAACGCTTTGAAGGATGAGCTTGCCCGTGCTGAGGCCCCAGTACAACTAGATCTGTTTATTAATCACTGCATTCGACTTGACAACCGACTGTCCGAATGGCGACAGGAGAGATGGGCTGCTTGGAATTATGACATTAATCAACCTACTTCTCCCTCTGTCTCCATGCCCAGGGAGGCCCAGAAGAGAAGTCCCCGAGAACCTGTAAGTGAACCCATGCAGGTAGACTCCATCTTGAGACGGGAAAGTGCCAATCGAAGGGAGCATAGGCTCCGGGAGGATTTGTGTCTTTACTGCGGAAAGTCTGATCACTTCCTTATCGACTGCCCTAGCTGTTCACGGAAGTTAGTAGCAGCCCTTACGGATCTCGACTTCTCCGATGGAGAATCAACTGTTTCAGAGACAGAACTACCAGAGAAGACAGTTGTCCATTCCATCTCCTCTGTGGCCCCTCACATCAAAAAAGAAAATAAAGACTCTCATTGTTTTCTCCCAGTCAAGCTCCTAATTAACTCTCAGTGGATTTCCACCTCTGCTATGGTAGACTCCGGAGCTAGCGGCAATTTTATGGATGTTTCCTTTGCCCAGAAGCATGGGGTTAAATGTCAGAAAAAACTCTCACCCATCGTTATGGAGACAGTAGATGGATCCCCACTAAGCTTGGGGCCAGTGGATCAGGAAGCAGTGCCACTTGAAATCATCACTCCTCGTCACCGTGAAGTGCTACCATTTTTATTAATTTCTTCTCCACACTTTCCTGTCATTCTAGGTTTACCCTGGTTGCAAGCTCACAATCCTACCATTAACTGGGAAACCAAAGAAGTGAGCTTTCCGTCTGACAATACTCCTCCAGTAGTTCAGTCTGAACTAGGTCCAGAAGTTTCCATGCACGAAAACAAGGTGACAGGGTTACCCCCTGCATACAGAGAATTTGCAGGCGTTTGTGATAAACTAAATGCGGACAAGCTTCCTCCTCACCGCCCCTACGACTGTCCCATAGAATTACTTCCCAGCGCACCTATACCATTTGGACACATTTACCCTTTGGCGAGCCCGGAATTACATGCCCTCAAGGACTATATAGAGGAAAATCTAGCCAAGGGATTCATACGCCCATCCTCCTCACCTGAGGGAGCACCCCTTTTTTTTGTCAAAAAAAAGGATGGTTCCTTAAGACCATATATAGATTACCGTGAGCTTAATAAAGTTACTATCAAGAACAGTTACCCATTACCTTTGATCCCAGAGCTTCTAGAGAGAGTACGACATGCAAGGATCTTCACTAAATTAGACTTAAGAGGCGCCTACAACCTAGTCCGCATAAGACCTGGAGATGAATGGAAGACAGCCTTCAGATCTCGCTACGGACATTTTGAATACCTGATGATGCCCTTTGGCCTCTGTAACGCTCCGGCCACCTTCCAGCATCTCGTCAATGACATCGTTAGAGACCTCCTGGACCAGTTTGTAGTGATCTATTTAGATGATATCCTGATCTTCGCCAACTCAGTGGAAGAACACCAGCGGCATGTGGCACTCGTTCTGGAACAATTAAGAGAGAATCAACTCTACATTAAGATCGAAAAATGTGAATTCCACCAGGCAGAGATACAATTCCTTGGCTATATTATCCCCCCTCAAGGTTTGCGCATGGACTCAAGCAAGATTAAGGCAATTCTGGACTGGCTGACCCCTAAGAGCGTGAAGGAGGTTCAACGCTTTATTGGTTTTGCCAATTTTTATAGACGCTTTATCAGGAACTTTTCGGAGATCATTGCTCCTATTACCCAGCTGACTAAGAAAAAGAACATCTTTGCGTGGTCTCACAAAGCAGAAGAATCCTTTTCTCGTCTAAAATCCAAGTTTACGACAGCCCCTGTATTGATCCATCCCAATCCAGAACTTCCTTTTATCATGGAAGTAGATGCCTCAGATTGTGCTATAGGGGCTGTTCTATCCCAGAGAAGAGGAGACCAGAGTCTGTTGCATCCCTGTGCCTA
>ONZH01010995.1:0-127357 GCA_900303285.1 Rhinella marina | reverse complement strand
TTGAACTCTTTTAGTGACTTACCATCACCACTCCTCAGGCAGAGAGTTCCATAGTCTCACTGCTCTTACCGTAAAGAATCCTCTTCTATGTTTGTATACAAACCTTCTTTCCTCCAGACGCAGAGGATGTCCCCTCGTCACAGTCACAGTCCTGGGGATAAATAGATGATGGGAGAGATCTCTGTACTGACCTCTGATATATTTATACATAGTTATTAGATCTCCCCTCAGTCGTCTTTTTTCTAAAGTGAATAACCCTAATTCTGATAATCTTTCTGGGTACTGTAGTCCACCCATTCCAGTTATTACTTTAGTTGCCCTCCTCTGACCCTCTCCAGCTCTGCTATGTCTGCCTTGTTCACAGGAGCCCAGAACTGTACACAGTACTCAATGTGTGGTCTGACTAGTGATTTGTAAAGTGGCAGGACTATGTTCTCATTAAGGGCATCTATGCCTCTTTTGATGCAACCCATTATCTTATTGGCCTTGGCAGCAGCTGTCTGACACTGGTTTCTACAGCTTAGTTTGCTGTTCACTAAAATTCCTAGGTCCTTTTCCATGTCAGTGTTACCCAGTGTTTTACCATTTAGTATGTACTGGTGACTTGCATTATTCCTTCCCATATGCATAACCTTACATTTGTCAGTGTTAAACCTCATCTGCCACTTCTCTGCCCAAGCTTAACCAGTCTATCCAGATCCATCTGTAGCAGTGTACTGTCCTCTTCTGTGTTAATTACTTTACACAGTTTAGTGTCATCTGCAAAAATTGATATTTTACTGTGCAAGCCTTCTACAAGATCATTAATAAATATATTGAAGAGAATAGGGCCCAATACTGACCCCTGTGGTACCCCACTAGTGACAGTGACCCAATCTGAATATGTGCCATTAATAACCACCCTCTGTTTTCTATCACTGAGCCAGTTACTTACCCACATACAGACATTTTCTCCCAGGCCAAGCATTCTCATTTTATATACTAACCTTTTATGTGGTACAGTGTCAAATGCTTTGGAGAAGTCCAGATATACGACATCCATTGATTCGCTGCGGTCCAGTCTAGAACTTACCTCCTCATAGAAACTGATTAAATTGGTTTGACATGACCGATCCCTCATGAAGCCATACTGATATGGAGTAATTTGCTTATTTTCATTGAGGTACTCTAAGATAGCATCTCTTAGAAAACCCTCAAACAGTTTACCCACGACAGATGTTAAACTTACCAGCCTATAGTTCCCGGGCTCTGTTTTTGGACCCTTTTTGAATATTGGCACCACATTTGCTATGCGCCAATCCTGTGGAACACTCCCTGTCTGTACAGAGTCCTTAAACATCAGAAATAATGGTCTGGCGATGACATTACTTAATTCTCTTAGGATACGGGGGTGTATGCCATCCAGTCCTGGCGATTTGTCTATTTTAATCTTTTTAAGACACAGCTCTACTTCTTCCTGGGTCAGACAGGGCACTTTTAATGGGGAATTTACTTTTATATTCTGCATTTCATCTGACAGTTTATTTTCCTCAGTGAATACAGTGGAGAAAAAGATATTTAGTAGCTTTGCTTTCTCCTCATCGCTCTCTGCAACTTCCCCCTCATTACTCTGTAAGGGGCCGACACCTTCAGGTTTATACTTTTTACCATTTATATAATTAAAGAACATTTTAGGGAAGCATTTCTTATTGTTCTAAATACAAAGTAATGTATCTGTAGCATGTCCTGGAGAGGCTCTTAATTTGTGGTAGCGCACCTTCTACCAACATGGGAATTGGTAAATTGTGGGTTGAGGGTTTAAACTTTTGGGGCATTATGCATGGAGGTCAGAACATAGGCTTTTGGTTAAAGGGGTTGTCTCATCTTGCCTAATGGGGGCATATCGCTAGGATATGCCCCCATTGTCTTATAGGTGCGGGTCCCACCGCTGGGACCCGCACCTATATCGAGAACGGGGCCCCGAAAGCGAACGGGGGCGCACTGCGCATGCGCAGCCGCCTCCATTCATTTTCAATGTGGCCGGCGAAGATAGCCGAGCGCTGGCTCGGCTATTTCCGTCGGCTCCATAGAAATGAATAGGAGCGGTGGCCGCGCAAGCGCGGTGCGCTCCCATTCATTTCTATGGGGAGCCGGCTTGGTGGTGGCCGGACCGGAGTCCTCCAGCCACCACCTTGCGGGGCCCCGTTCTCGATATAGGTGCGGGTCCCAACGGTGGGACCCGCACCTATAAGACAATGGGGGCATATCCTAGCGATATGCCCCCATTAGGCAAGATGAGACAACCCCTTTAAAGGGATCAGGGATGAATTTCAATACTTAATCCTTTTAATCACACGAGAGATAAGCTGCCTCCAGAGGTGTATTCCCCTCTCCATATTAAGAACGTGCGCACACTTAGCTGAACCTAGAGTTCATGTGTATGGAGGAGCCAGGAGTAGGGATGAGCGAACCTGAACTACAAAGTTTGGGTTCATACCGAAATTTCCGAGTTCGGGTCCCCGGACTCGAACCCAAACTTTTTCACTGGGTTCGGGTTTGGGTGATTTTATTATTTTCCATTATAACGTGGTTATAGCAGAAAATAATAGCATTCTTAAGACAGAATGCAAAAAAGTATGGCAATTTAGAGGTAAAAAAAAAACCTCACTTCATCCACTTGATCGCACTGCCGCAGTATCTTCTGTTTGCTTTCAGCAGGACCTGCAAAAAGACCTGCAATGACGTCACCTTTGGCAGTTCTTGCTGAATGAAGATAGTAGGACCTGTGATGACATCACTGTGCTCACCACATGACGTTATCACAGGTCCTTTTGCAGGACCCACTGAAAGAAGAAAGAAGATACTGCGGCAGCACGATCAAGTGGATGAGGTGAGTTGTTTTGTTGGGTTTTTTTAACCCCTAAATTGCCATATTCTTTTGCATTCTATCTTAAGAATGCTATTATTTTCTGATATAACCATGTTATAACGGAAAATAATAAAGTGAAGTTCAGGCCCTCTTTGACTTCAATGGGGTTCGTGTTCAAGTTCGGGTCCTGAACCTGAACTTTGAACTGAAGTTCATCCGAACCCAGTGAACCCGAACTTCCACAGGTTCGCTCATCCCTAGCCGGGAGGAATAGCAGTTGTTCGGACACCAACTATTAAATGTGCATGGCAAAGCACTTTTCGCGATGCCTACTGCGTCACTTAGTTACAAGTCTGTTTTTTGAAAAATATAATTACAATATAATAAGACAGGTAAAAATATACAATACCTCATAGAAAGAAAGAAGATTTCAGTGCAGTTTATATAAAAATGGATTTGTTTTCTATGTGTTGGATCAGGCCCGTAGTATGTCTTTATTGGCATGCAATGGGAATACAATATTAACCCTTTCTTACAGTGAATAGAAAAATGTGCATGTAAACTAAAATTACCAGGAATATCCCTCAGGGCTAACTCAGCAATTTTGAAACAAAATAACATAGATAAGAGAGGGAAACATAAAACAACGAGAACGAATGCAGTAAAGCCCCATGGAGCGCTCCTTAGTCCAATATATTACACGGCACCTCAAGAACACTGCGGAAAATGTCGGAGTCCCAACTTCTCCAAACATATGTTGCCTGCAGATAAGTAAGGAATCTAAATATGGAATGAAAATGTTAATTACTGCGGTAATACCATTACACCTCAAGTGAGCACATCCTATCGCTTAGCGCTGTGACAATGGGGGGGAAGGAGGGGAACACAGCAAAACAAGGAAATACTAATCTCTGCTTGTTTATTACAAAACTTCAATTGTCTCCCGGTCTGTCTGTCTGAATAAGCCTCATCTACTGGTATAATAACAACTGCTGATCGATCTGCTGTGCCCTTCACAGGAATTATAGCAACAATCCCGTCTTGTCTTTTGTCAAGTCAACAGTGTTAAACATACTAATGTTTGCAAAAACTGCGCTACGCCTTCAGGGCACCGATAGACCCTCATTATCTATGGGGATGAACAGGCAGTAAAATTAGACTGCTAGACAGAAGCCAAATTCTGTGCTATTGATTTACACTGTTAATGGGATCTAGTCAAATCTCCATAAAAATTGGAAGGATAAAAGGATTTTTACCAGTATTGTGGTAAAATAACCATGCAACGATATAGAATATTCTATATAAAGATGATGAGGATAGATTATGGACACCTTACTTACTCTTGGACTCAGGGGTGCACCACCAATGAGGCCAGGTGAGGCAGCAGCAAGTAGGGGCAAGAGGGGAGCAGCGGAAGGGCCATGGGCAATGAGCGATTTCATTGTGGCAAAGGGGTTAGGTTAATAAATTGGCATTGGGGGTGGCGCTGTTTCAGTTTTTGCCTCAGGCAGCAGAAAGGCTTGGTGCACCCCTGCTTGGACAATGTGCAGTGGTGATAGGTGGCATCTGACCCATGCTCAGTTCACAACTGAAACTCCTGGGCACTGGATCAAAAATTAGACCTGAACTTATCATCTAAATGTGCCCATACACCCGACCTGGTCAAGTGTGCATGTTTCCTCAATCGGCAGAGGGGAATAAACAGCTCTGGAGGAGGCATATCTTCAATTAAAAAGATTAGGTGTTGAAAATCAGCATGTCAGATTCTTCTTTACACCACCATCATTTGTCAGGGGAGAGTTGGTTGCCCCCAGTCATATCATGTAGTCAGCTGTCCTGTTGAAAGTGTTGGTTGACCTTTCTAAACCATGTATGTGGCTGAGCAATGATTGATGGTCATTTATTCCTCAAGGCATGATGCCTCATATGGGATATGCAGTATATTATATTCATTATCATTATGCATTTATGTGTATGAGATAGCTCCAACAATTGCGTTATTGTGCAATTAATCCATACAACATTAATTACTTATCATCTTACTTATCAGCTTTCCCAAGGAATGGTCAACCACAAGGACTAAAGGCCCCTGTACATGGGCCGATAATTGTGACAATTATCAGGACGGTTAGAAAGAAGTAGTAGGTCTGCTCACCCTTCCCCTATTACGTGTGGTGCTCTATTAAGTATGACAGACCCACCCTGTCAAAAATACAAATATATGTTAAAGGAAGACTATAATAGGCACTCGTATCTGGAGCGATGTGGATTATACAACAGAATTTAATATATCATAAAACACATAGTATACAAGATAAAATTCAAATAAAATTAAAACAAGAAATATGAATAATAACCGAAGTGGTACTCAAGTACAAAGGATCCTGTGTATCGTTGATATAACCAATGTTGTTTCAGAAAAGTTCTGGAGAGTGTTTCCACCCACCTATATTAACGATATAACAAAAGGATACGATGGATTCCTCCCATTGCTCAATTGCACATCGCGTATAAATGAACGCTATAGGTGATAATCGCAGTGTTCCCTTATATACTGCTGGAACATGATCCACTGCAAAGGAGATCCAATGCTTGATGAGTGTACGTGTGTCAATGCTACTCCGTGGGCTCTCTCCTACCAAGGTTCGCATCAGAGCTGATTTAAGCTTACAACTGAATTGGGGAGATCCCCTACTTACAGTTCAAGTGACTCAGACTTTCAATACATCTACCGTGGTGTCCCACGAAGTGTATTATGGGGGTAACAATATACTTCACTCTCTCCTGCAGTCTCCTTTCCGTCTTGTAACAGGAGCAGACTTCACAGGGCCATCTGTGCGAGGTTTCTAATGTCTGCTGTGTTCTCTAGTCCGGCTTCGGCGTCCCACGTGATGCTCCTCTTGCCACGTGATCTTACAAGCCGGCTCATACAACCTCTGGATATGACGCTGAGCACGTGCACTCAGCTTGTTTGGTCAAACATGGTCGAGGCCTGTTCTGAGTGGAACCTGTCTTGT
The DNA here is from genome assembly GCA_900303285.1 of Rhinella marina. Taxonomy (NCBI): domain Eukaryota; kingdom Metazoa; phylum Chordata; class Amphibia; order Anura; family Bufonidae; genus Rhinella; species Rhinella marina. The sequence goes on along the minus strand of ONZH01010995.1, from coordinate 121,492 downwards.
TAAACCACTGTATGGTCTTGGTCACTGTGCTACAGATTAGTTTCAGGGTGTTGGCAATCTTATAAAAAAAAAAAGAAAGTCCAGCAACAGTTGAACACTTCATTGGAACTTTATTTGAAGATTCAATACAGTCAAGTGCGGTGTGTAGGCTTCACAAAAACAGTTTACGCGTTTCGGACAGAAACAGTGTCCTTAGTCATAACTGATCAGTTATGACGAAGTAAGAATTATGGGAAGAAATGTATGTGAGCCTTGCTGACAAAGCAGGTTCTTGTCCATATTGGTCATACCTATCTGTGGCACGCCACCCATTAGTCCATGCCTTATTAAGCTGTCTGATATCAGGTCAGGATGAATGCTAATGGACGATAAACACGTCCATCAGTGCCCTATTAGACAGACCGATGAAAGGTGAATGGGGGGAATGATCACCACCGCAGTCATTCCTCCCTCATTGAGTTCTGTTGATCACACTGTCACGAGGGGAGACAAGGGTGGTGAGCCCTGAACTGAACCCCTCCTTCTTTCCCTGCCTACTTGCCTCAGTCGGCCCTAGGCAGCCGCGGACAACCACGAAGACGGACCCTACGCTGGATAAGTGCGCAGGGAGGGAAAGGGAACAAAGGGACGGACAAAACACAGACAGAACGAACACAATGGTAGAGTAGTCAGCAAGCCGGATCAAACACAGGAGGTCACGTAAATACCAGGGGTGAAGCAAGAGAGAAGTCAAAGTCCAGAATCCGAGTCCAAAATCCAAGTCAATATTCAAGCAAGAAGTCGCACAAGCACTGATCAAAGGAGTAACTAATCACAGGCGATTTGAAAGGGCAGCTGGCAGCTTTAAAAAGCCCTCCAATGGGTCATGTGACGGGGCCAGCGTCACATGACCTCATTTGCATAATGAGCGCTGGCCAAACGTGACCAGCGCTCAAATATGCTATAAATTTGGTCATGTGGCGTGGCCAGCGCCACATGACCCAAATATAAGGCCCCCAATAAGAGAATATACTCTGAGCGCTGGCTTGCCGGGCCAGCGCTCAGTACCGCCCACTGCTCGTGTCTAGGGGGGCGGGGACGCCGGGCACGCAGCATCCGGAAGCGCGCCCGACGCTCCCCGCCTCTTGTTACCATGGAGACGAGGACGCCAGTCTCGTCCTCGCTCCGTGGTAGCGGAAGTCCGGCGGCGCTGCAAGCCGGCTTCCCGTGACACACACAGGCAGAAGTCCTGACTAGTGTTGAATGAATCGAGATCCATGAAGTGGACTTTGATCCTAATTTCAGGGTAAATTTGATTCGCCGTGAAGCCGGATTTCCTTGTGCTTCATGGTAGTGAATCAACTTAACCTGAAATAGTGCAAAAACTAAATAAATAAATAAATCATACTTACTTGCTCCTTTTGCTCAGTTGCTGCAATCTTGCTTGATGTATGACGTCACGACACCGGCCAGCGTGATGACGATTTTGCGCCAGCAATTCAACCAAGACAGCCCATCGCAAGCAAATGGATCAAGTAAGTATGTTTTTTTTTTAAATTCTACACTGTCTTATGTATATGAGATCCTGCAATCATGTATGAAAGTGGCATCTGAGGGGTAAAATGATGGGGAGTGGCGTAATCGCCGCTCCCCGTCATTGCACCCACTACTTACAAAGAAATGTGGTTCGTGACAAAGTGATTCGGCACAAAGCAGGTGAATCGAATTATCAAATACTTTGCTCATCTGTAGTCCTGATGATAATTGGGCATCTTCCACCCTGCTAAAAGACACAAATCAGCCAGCGAACAAGTGTTTGTTCATTTATCGGCTGATCGGCGACACAATTATATTCACCAATTACCAGGAAAGAGAGTATTCCTGTACTATTGGTTTGAAAATCGCTCAGTCTAATAGAGTCTTTTTTCATGTTTAGCTTTAACATGATTAAATCCTCACCTACCTGTTATATGTAAGAACTTGTTTTATTTGTCTTAGTTATCTGCTTATGTTTCTTAAATCTTCATTTTCTCTCATCTTGGATGACATTTTGAGGCTTTGGAACCAATTACTCAAGTTACAATTGGTTTCAACATACAATGGTCGTCCTGGAACCAATTAATATTGTAACTTGAGGGACAACTGTACTTCCTGGACACAAGTTGCTTTCAGAAGACTCTTCCACCACTACTGTCCCCCATATGCTGTACTTGTGTTCACTAGAATACACTACTGTCACAGTGGCCATGATGGTGCACATTTACTACAGAATAAAGCGTTAGGGCGAAACTATCAAGATGAGACGTTTTGCACTTTTTTTTGGATGGTCTGTTTGGTTTGCAGGCAGTTTAGGGGAAAGAAAATGGGATTATAAAGAGGCCTTTGACTATTAATACATTTGGTGCATTTACTCTAGCCCACTTTTAAGATTTAGCCTTAGTCTTAAGTCTCCTCCACTTTCTTTTAACAAATTCAAAAAATGTTGCATGTCATTTGTTAAATTCATCCAATGGATTTTTCAGTCTAAAGTCCAATCTTATTTATTACGAAGGTGCCATCAGTGTACGCCAGTGTGTGTTTTTGTGTGACTTTTTAACAAAAAAAAAAGAATATAAACTGAAGGTACTGGCACAAACCACACAAAAAATGGAGCAAACGCTTCATAAATGTGTTATAAATGCCTACTCCACCAACAAAACAGACAAAATCACTGCACTTTTCTGGCGCGACACATTCGATAGATCAACTCCTTCGACCTGCTGCCTAGACCTGCACCAGGCTCAGGCTGGATGATAAATGCTCAATGTCACTAAATATACATGAGCCTAATTGCGCCACATTGTGCCATGTTTTGGCGCAATTTACACCAAAATCTAGATACACTCACATTAGTAAATGAGGGCCACAATATATTTGGAAATTTGGAAAATTTTTAACATCACTTAACTTTCTTTTACATGAAAACCTTTAGAGACTCATCACAGGTTCAATGGGAAATTCTGCTCTGCTGTGTCTGCATAGAGAAATAAGACATTGTATACACGGATTGTCCCGGTTTTTGTGCTGAGATGGGTTTGACTAGAATAGTAAGAAGAGAAGAGAAGAAAATGGAGAGAGGAAGAAAGATAGGATGTGAATGAGCCAATAACAAACAGGAGAAATCAGATTTAGGGAGAGGACGCCTGGGATGAAAAAGAGGAAGAGTTAAAATGAGAGAGCAGTGGATTTATGGAGGATGGGATGATACAGGGAGAAGGAGAGCAAGGCCTGCTATGAAATAATACATCGAGGCTTCAGAGGGAAGTTGACAAACATTAAATTACCGGAGCATCTCCGCTGGGGCACGTTTATTACATCTAAATTAGTATCTAGTGACTGTGCATCTGACATCTATTTTACATGTTAGTCTGTGATTGAGGGCTGAGCTGCTCCTCTCCATTTCCTGACTCTTCCTCTGCTCTTCCTTATGTTTTCCGCTATCCCTGTCCCTGCTGCTTTCATTTTTCTCAGGTTTTTTTCCCTCCCCTTCCTCGCCCTCCTCAGGAGATCCCTTTATCTTCTCTTCTCCCTCATAGGACTCATCGTTCAGTATATTCCTCCATCCTTTCGCACTATCTCACATTCATTTCTTCCACTACTAATGTATCTTTTCCTGTTATCTTATCTCACTGTCCCCCAGCCCCCACTCTCCTGTCCTCTCTGCTGTGTGCTCTCTGCCTCCTTACACACTGTCCTCATCCTTACATCCTCCTGTCTCACATCTCAGTCTTCTCTCTATCTAGAAGAAAGCTTCCCATTCTATGTCATCTCATTTCCCTGTGTCTTTCCCTAAAACATCCTTATTCTCACCTCTATGTCTTTCAGCCTCTCATTATTTCTTCTCTCTTCTGTCCTTTCACTTTCACCACCTTATGACATATGACCTCACTTTTATTTTCTGCTTCTTCCTTTTCTGTTTTACTCTTTATCTCTATTATATTTCTTAATTTCTTCATTCATTTCTTTTTCTTTCTTTCTTCCTATCCTTCCTTCTTGGCTTCCTTCCTTCTATTCTTTCTTATTTCATGTTTTGCTCTTGTCTATTTTCTTTCTTTTCTCTTCTTTTCCCTTTCCTCTTTCATTCATTCATTCTACCCTACCTCCTTTCTGGTGTCTACCTTTTTCTGTCTTTTCCTCACTTTCTCAATATTTACTCTTTTTTATCTTCCTATATTTCATTCTTCATTTATTCTTCCTTTCTAGCTCCTTTTTTCTACTGTGTTTCTTTTTGCCTTTTTTGTTTTTCTTCTCCTGGCCCTTTTCACTTTTTCATTCCTTCCTTGCTTTCTTTTTTTATTTTATTTTTTTTTCTCCCCTTCCATTACTTTTATTTCCTTCTTTATATTATTTATTTCATGATTTGCCCCTTGTCTATGTTCTTTCCTTTGTGTTTTTTCCCTTTTTTCCTTCATCCATTTTTTCTTACCTCCTGTCTGGTGTACCTTTTTTCTTGTCTTAGTTTTTTCCAATCTCTCTTTCTTTTTCTTTTTTTTCCTTTCCTTCTTTTTAATTTTGTTCTTTCTGCCTTTTTTCTTGCTGTCTTCAGTCATTTTTTCCATGCTTCTATCTTCCTCCACTGTGCTTTTTGTTTTGTCTTGTGTTTTTTATTTTATTTTTTCTCTCTGTAATATTATATATTATTAATATGTTTTACTACTGGCAGTGTCCAGCCTTCTATGACCAGCCACACATAATTGTACCTCTTCAGTTCCACAGTGATGACTTTTGATGAAGATCAGCTTTACTACATGGCAGCATCTGTGTATAAACACCTGCCCTAGTAAGACAACATTTATATTTTTACTACCAATTATATTTAGTCCATCCTAGTTATTTCTGACACAACTTTCTAGTCCTTGAGTGAAAAGATGTTTCTGGTTACAAACATACATGTCACCTATGCAATGTTGTAGATCTCCTCCTGGCTCATATACAGCTCAAGAACATAGAGAAGATACCTCAAAGCTGCAGGGACCAGTGATCTTCAAAGTACTTGGGTACCTGGAGATCAGACTCGGTCCTTAGATCGGAGTCAGGAGAAAATGCTGAATCAGCGGTTCTGCCTCTTCTACAAGTCAGTGCGACTCCAGCTCCTCTCTTCACTTTCTCCACTTTTCCCTCTGTGCTACTTTCTCTAAGCTTCTGTGCATCATCATAATTAGGAGAAATTTCTGGATAGAGATAGATAGATAGATAGATAGATAGATAGATAGATAGATAGATAGATAGATAGATAGATAATTAGAGATGGGATAGATAGATAGATAGATAGATAGATAGATAGATAGATAGATAGATAGATAGATAATGGATGGATAGATAGATAATGGATGGATAGATATTAGATAGATATGAGATAGATTGATATGGATAGATAGATAGATAGATAGATAGATAGATAGATAGATAGAACATAGAAAGCTATGAAATAGATAAAGGCACAGGTGAAAAGAAAGATATAAATACGTAAATCTTTTTGCAGACATACACAATTCATGATGAAGCAGATTTTCCCTAAATCTAGGAGTGTGACTATATAGGTGATATGTGACTACAGTATATATAATAATATAATAAAATTCCATACAGATTTAATAAACACATGTAAAGTGTCTGCGGAGGAGTGCATGGGACTAGTAGTATTATAATGGAAAATATGCGCTGTCATCAATGTCTTCAGAGAGATTGATTGATTGATTGATCCATCGATTGATTGGAGAGATGTTGAGACCAATATTCGTCTCCCAATGAGAATCCCAGCCCAGTAATGAGGACACTCCAGAGTCTTATGTCAGGACTGCTCGGAGATGTAGCAGTCATGTGTCAGTTGTGTCCCCGCAGGCTGCACATACATGTGCTCCGATCATATCTGCCCGACCTGCTGTATGAGTGACTGATGTACTGATGGACCCAAACCCCAACCAAAGCCATCACTACAGTGTAACAACCTGGAAAACTTCCGAGCCCTGAGTAATTCCGAGTCACTACTGTCTTTATAGGGTTAATACACAGAACAATACAATATTATAAACTGATTACACACGTATGTGGTGTGATCCGTGTGTATCAGCAAAATGGCCAAATCCAGCAATTCTATAGGTAAAATATAAAACATGATAGAATATGTGAATGCCTACATGTAAGAAAGAAATATATAAAATACATTTTCTTTGTTACAAACGTAACAGAAACTAGAAGGGCTACACTTAACACTAGCACATATTCACTACGTATATAACACTGTATATCTATCCGCCTATATATCCTCATTTTTATTTTGTCATTTACTATATATTTATTATAAATATTACACATTGGATGAAGTGACCCGTCCTCCACATCAGCACTGTATAAAGTCGCCCTGTATTCCTAATCATTCCCTGACAATAACTAATTGTTGGAACATGTAATAAAATCATCTCTGTAATAAACGCATCTAAAACGGTGATGTTACAACGAGCAGGCTACAAGGAATTGTGCGCTGACTGACCAGGAGATTACACCCCGGGAGTGAGAGTGGTACAGAAAGTGGCGATTATATTCCTACTTGTCATTCATCAGTTATTACATATCAGATGATAAATATAAGATACTGTCATATTACACTGAGCGCAATGGTTAATAAACGGGACATTTTTTTAGCATATCCTGAAAAATATCTACAAACGTAAAACAAACAAATATCTATCTATCTATCTATCTATCTATCTATCTATCTATCATCTGTTATCTATCTAATATTGTTTTTCTTCTTTCTTTCGTCCTTTCTTTCCCTTTCTTTTCTCTCTTTCTTCTATCTTTTATTTCTTTTTCTTCCTTTCTCGCTCTCTTTCTTCTATCTTTTCTTTCTTCTATCTTTTATTTATTTTCTTTCTTTCTTTAATGTTCTCTCTCTCTATCTCTCTCTCTTTTTCTTTCTTTTTTCTTTGTTTCTTTCTTCTCTTTCTTTTTCTTTCTTTCTCCCTTTCTTTCTGTCCTTCCATCCTTTCTTCGCTCTCAGTATCACCAGTGTCCAGGCCATGCAGTGTGACATTAGGAGGCTGTGCTGCCTGCCTGTTGCTGGTGCAGGTGACATCAGCAGCCACTTGTCAGAGATCCGGTGTAATGTATAGGCAGACAATGGGCTCAGCCTGGACCCTTGGCCTCCTGTCCCCCAAGCCTGCTCCTCGGATTGCTCATGTCTGCTTCTTGTTTGGAGAAGTTAAGGGTCTCTCATACATTGATGGGCTAAACAAAGCCTCATTCATTGCTGCCATAACCCCCAGTCATTTTGGATTGTGATCTGTACTGTATTATTGTATCCCTCATCCTGCCCCATCCCATCCAGACCTCAGTGTATCTTCTCTAACAAGTGCTGAGGAGCATCATGGTGGGGCTTTTGTGGGGCAGCAGATGGATAACAGCCATATTCTAATGAAAATCCTCTCCAAACAAAAGCCCCAGAATGAATGTATTCCAACAACTCCTTCCTCTGCTAATTGTTGGACACTAGATGCTAATCCGCCGCTTGTAGTGCAGGAGAAGTAGCTGCTCTCAGGCTCAGCAGCCCCAGGACATGAAAGCCTGGCTACAAGGACACCTTCATACACCTCGTGACACCTGAAACTAAGGGAAGACATTACCTCAATGTATTGGGAAACATGTCTCTCACTTTATGAAAGCCAAAAATGTGTCAATAAAGAATATATCTGTATATGGACACACAGTATGCATGCAGCTATGAACACCTGTGCCTCAGCTATAGCAGAGCTGGATTTGTCATGTAACTGTTTTTCTTCTGTGGATTTATCTGCAGCCCTGTGAAAGAACAGAAGTAACACATCATGATATCACAATGAGTTGTGCATAATGCCAAACTCAGTCTGCTGCATAGGCATACTACTGTATACATACATTTCTAGGATAGATAGATAGATAGATAGATAGATAGATAGATAGATAGATAGATATTTAAATAGAGGATGAATTTATCAATTTGAATATAATCTATCCAATTAGTTATAAGCGTCAATATATGCTAACCCCTTAACCATTATGTGAAAGTGTAGATGATAGATATGATAGATAATAGATAGATAGATAATAGATAGATAGATAGATAGATAGATAGATATTGAAATAGATGGTAAATTAATTAATTAGAGCATAATTTAATGAATAATAAGCTGCAATAAATGCTAACCCCTTAACTATTCTGCAAAAGTGTAGCTAATACATACTGTAAGATAGATAGATAGATAGATAGATAGATAGATAGATAGATAGATAGATAGATATTTAAATAGAGGATGAATTCATAAAATTGAATATAATGTATACAATTGGTAATAAGCTGCAATATATGCTAACCCCTTAGCCATTCTGTAAAGGTGTAGATAATACATACTGTAAGATACATAGATAGATAGATAGATAGATAGATAGATAGATAGATAGATAGATAGATAGATCATGAATTAGAACATAAATGCATCTAATAATTAATAAACTGCAATATCTTACATACTGTAAAAGTGTACATGACAGCTACTGTAAATAGATAGATAGATATTTAAATATAGGGTCAATTAATTAATTAGAACATAATTTAATGAGTAACAAGCTGCAATATATGCTAACCTCAACTATTCTGCAAAAGTGTAAGATAGATAGAATAGATAGATAGATAGATAGATAGATAGATAGATAGATAGATTTATAGTGGGGCTGAGTTTGCCTTTTAATTAATTTCTCAGTAATATCATGATATGTTATAGGTTTGTAGGTAAATCTGTTATTACAGAATCTCAGACCCTCATCACATACCCTACAGTAGAGTACACAGATTTATACCTGTAGGTAACTAATGTATCCAGATGGTATTTCTGGTTTACATACTCTTAAATAAACACACATATTATATGTAACAACCTCCATTAGAAATGATAGATTGTGTTACATGGATATCAGGCAGTAGTTTTGAATAGAATTGCCTATAAATCTGGGGCTGAAAATCTACACCCGTAAATAGATGAGATGTAAGAAGGGAAGACTTCCCCTACCGCATCTTCTTGAGGAATTCTAACAACCCACAGGCACAATACGGAGGAACTATAGAAATATCGGTCGCACACCTTAGCATCCGTTTATATTAAAGAAAAAAATAAATAAAGTTTTCCCCTTGGAATGACTGCAGCTAGCCAGTCCAGAGAGCTACCATCTGCAGCCAGTCTATCATCTGCTACAGATAGTTATCGGGTCAGAATGCACTGCTCACACATCGCATTGAACGACAAGATTGTCTTTATTCAAAAGATCCTTGTTCAACAAAAAAAGGGAGGAAATAAAGGGAAAGAACAGTCACTTCCCCGTACACAACCCCTCAGCTGATAGGGAATTCTGCATCCTAAAAATATTATTTTGGGAGGGTAAAATAGTCATGAATTCTTACTAATTATCGTCATCGTCATAGAGCTTTCAGCGCTTTTTGGACAAGAAAACCCAGATTGTATGGCAAAATATCTAACACAGCTCCCATTAACCCCCCCCCCCTCCCCTCCACCATAGCAAAATCAATGTGCAAAATAGGTCATCATCATAATAAGTCGTATACTATTAATTCGTATTTTCTTAAATAATTTAATATTAGTTCTTTCAAAATTCGAGGTCACATAGAAACCAAAGGTAAACTCATCAAACGCAATAAATAAAGGGTTAACTGTCCAGATTGAGGAGATACAAATGAAAAAAGAGGAACTTGTACATTTCTTACAATTGGTCCTGACCATTACTTCCAGCTATCCTCATGGCTTGATGTAGAGCATTAGTAGTAGTAGACTGTGCCCTTCAGAAGAAAAGAAGTGCATTAAGGGTTTTTCTGCCAAGTTGGTCTACAAATGGATTGTTCCTCTCTTTCTACCATCCCTTAAGGTGTCTCTCTCCTGGTGGGACCATCTTGGCAGTCATGTCTGTACATGCACTAACCTAGTTCATTTCCTTGACATTAGTGCTTTTCTTACATGGCTGTAGTATGTGCAGAAGAATAAGGGTCTATACCAGCTTTAGTCATGCCAGGAAACAATATATAGGCAACCGGAGGTTGCAAGTTAGAAGTTGACCATGCCGTACAATTACAGGGCACCACATAGCCAGGGTTGGTTGGAGAAGGGTGGGTGTGAGTGTGTTGGCTAGGGCAGCTTAACCCACCAAAAGCTCCGTTTTGGTATCCCAGGGTGGAGGCATAAGGAAGAGTGCTTGTAGTCAAGGTGTGTGGCATCTCTGTCATCTTCTGGATGGTGGTGGAGCTAAATTGACTTGGGTCCAGTAAAGAATAAGGTGCTGATGTTGGTGGTAAAAAGGCTCTTGCCTTCTCAGAAGCCCCGAGGAGGGATTCAGTGGCACTCATGGGAAGTCCTGTCTTAAGTGGGTCGTGATCTCCAAGGTAGGGTAAAGGAAAGACGTACCTGTCTTTCTTTAAAAGGTTCTTGGGTTTGCGCCTTGGTCTGTACTTATAGTCAGGATGTTCTTTCATGTGTTGAGCCCTGAGTCTCTTAGCTTCGTCTATGTAAGGTCTTTTCTCGGCTTCAGACAGAAGTTTCCATTCAGCCCCAAGTCTTTTACTTATTTCCGAATTGTGCATCTTAGGGTTTTCCTGGGCCATCTTCCTCCTTTGCCCTCTGGACCACACCATGAAGGCATTCATGGGTCTTTTGATATGGTCAACAGGCTTAGACATGGTAGCGTCAATCTTGGTGACCAGCAAAAGCCAACTCCAAGTTTCCCCCCTTCTCTTGTTCTTTTTTGATAATGAAGAATGAAGTCTTTAACTAATCATGCCAGAGATTCATTGGAGGAACAAAACGATCAGAAAGTCAACTTCGTTCCTTCCCACCAGGGGATTGTATGGAACGCTTTTGATGGAGAAGAACAGGTAACAGTCAAGATCCGGGAGTCCTTAAAGTCCAATAAAGCTCTTCCTTGAGGTCCAAGGTGTAAGTGCTTTCCTGTCTGTGATAACAAGAGACAGGGTAAGGCAAAGAAAGATAGGAGGAGAGAAGAAAGCTCTCATACAGATGATGTCCTTACTTCTTCCTGGAGGTGTCTTGTTTAGTGCAGCACCTTGCTGGGAATGAGGAACAGCTCATAGCAAAAAAAAGAATACACTGAGCCAAAAGTGGAGAAGTTCAAAGCCTTTTCCTGCTTAGTGCAGCATGCAATCTAATAATCAGAAGGGTTTACACCCCTAGCACAGGCACCAATCAGCTGCCAGCTCCTGCAGAACACCTTCTACACCAAGGCACCATCCACACACAACACTGAGGGAACAGGAGGCAGAGAAAGGGAAAACACTAAATAGAGCAGATTAAGGACCAAGCTTTTGTTAGTTAATCCACTAATAGAAGCAGTCACAACTCCTCAGCTCCTCCTGCTTTTATAGGAAGGGTGTTAGGTGAAGAGTTTAGTGTCAGGGGGGAGCTGGAAAGCCTCTGCTGCTCTCATACACAGAGGTATCATTAGTGAGGGAAGCAGGGCTTCACCTCAAACCAGCGGTGACCAGGGGACTGCCATAGGAGTTATGTCCTGTAAATGAAGCATTGAGGACATGCATGGAAGCAATTAGCGGCCCTTGTATCATAAGTTATTTTCTTCATTTCTCACAAATTTTAATACAATATACACATGTGTATGTCTAATATATATATATATATATATATATATATATATATATATATATATATATATAATTAAAATGTGTGAAAAATGAAGAAATGTATGTGTTGTTTTTATTTATTTATTTATTGTAAGTCTAACTCAAAGGATCAATTTAATATCCGTTTATGACTGAATATGGCTATCTTACACACACACACACACATATATATATATATATATATTTACACACACACAAACACATTATACACACACATATATATATATAGACAAGTATACACACACATTTATACACTCACATATATGTGTGTATATGTGTGTATAAATGTGTGTATGTATGTGTATATATGTGTGTATGTATGTGTATATATGTGTATACATGTATGTATGTGTATATATTTGTATACATGTATGTATGATGTATGTATATGTGTATACATGTATGTATGTATATGTGTATACATGTCTCTCTCTCTCTTTCTATATATACACACAAATATTCACAGAGGAGCAGCATATATACTTGTCTATATATATGTGTGTGTATATGTGTATATATGTGTCTATATATATATACACACACACACATATACACACAGGCACACAGACATACACATACACATGAACACACAATCCAGCCTGTCTCTGCCATGTGTTTGCTCTCTTGTAATAGATTTCCTCGCTGCTCCGGCATTATGGCAGCAGCTTGTTGGGGTGTTAGCAGATCTTTAATTGAAAATGCCCTTGGGAAGAATATTTGTTAAATGGAAACAATTGTGGCCCCTCCTGGGGGACCCCGGCGCTCTGCACCTGCCTGGTTAAGAGCTCTGCCCCTCAGTCTCTTATAAGGGGATGAAATTGACCTCCGTATATTGTTACCGCCTTTGTGTCCTTCAGTAAAGATTGTGGGGAAAATTGCGGAGATCTCGGGCTCGTCTCCTGCTGACAAGTAATTAATCTATTAGAAGGAAATAAAAACATCTTTACCACAATGCGGCAGATAGCGCCGGATGGGAGACGCAGTGTCAGCCCGGATAATGTGAATTCCAGCGAACAGATGATTAATGCTCTTATTAATATAATATTCACCAGTGACAAAGAGGAGACTTCACACCACTAATAATGAGCACAAACAAAATGTAATTATAACAAAGAAAATACACAAAGTGCCTGAGTATACAGTGTATGTATGTCTACAGTGTGTATGTGTGCTTATAATATGTATGTGCAGTGTGTGTATGTGTGCTTATAATATGTGTATGTGTGTACAGTGTGTATATGTGTGCTTATAATGTATGTGTACAGTGTGTGTATGTGATTATACTGTATGTATGTGTACATTGTGTGTATGTGTTCTTATAATGTATGCATGTGTACAGTATGTGTATGTATGCTTATACTGTATGTGTGCTTATAATGTATGTATGTGTGCTCATAGTGTGTATGTGTGCTTATAATGTATGCATGTGTACAGTATGTGTATGTATGCTTATACTGTATGTGTGCTTATAATGTATGTATGTGTGCTCATAGTGTGTATGTGTGCTTATAATGTGCTTATAATGTATATATGTGAACAGTGTGTGTATGTGTGCTTATAATGTATGTGTACAGTGTGTGTATGTGTGCCTATAATGTATGTATGTATGTGTACAGTGTGTGTATGTGAAGAAAAAGGGGGTCAGTCAGCACATCCCAGTGTGCAGGTGCACGCTGCCATGGCTAGATACACAAAGGAAAAAAAACACAATGCAACAGCACTCTGCAAACCAAATAAAGTACAAAAATGCCATAGTAATAGAATGATTCTTGGCATATATATTTTGTATAAAATTATTTGGGCCCATATGCCAAACGTTAAGGCAATCTCTGTAAGATGGGAACCTAAGGCTACATGCACAAGACAGTGAAAAAAAAACGTCTGTTAAAAATGGACACACTGTCAGTTTTTCATGGCCATTTTGCATCAGTGTGTGCATCCATTTTCTGGCCATGTGTCCATTTTTAATGTCTGTTTTGCATCCGTTTTGTATCAGTTTTTCATGTCTGTTAAAAACGTACATGAAAAATTGATGAATTGGATTGGCAGTTATTTCTTGCCCCCAACTATAATCATGACCCCCATGATGCCCATTATGTCCTCCATAGTGCCCCTAACTAAAATAATGTCCCCCATGTAGGCCCCCTGGTAAAATAATGTCCCCCATGTAGGCCCCCTGGTAAAATAATGTCCCCCATGTAGGCCCCCTGGTAAAATAATGTCCCCCATGTAGGCCCCCTGGTAAAATAATGTCCCCCATGTAGGCCCCCTGGTAAAATAATGTCCCCCATGTAGGCCCCCTGGTAAAATAATGTCCCCCATGTAGGCCCCCTGGTAAAATAATATCCCCCATGTAGGCCCCCTGGTAAAATAATGTCCCCCATGGTTTAAATAAATGCCCCTACAGCTGCTTTTTGATGATTTAAATTAAAAAAAAAAAAAAAAACCTCACCTTCTCCACTTGTTCGTGCTGCAGCAGTCTCTTCTCTCACGCACAGGACCTGCCGAAGGACCTGCGATGTGAGCGATGACGTCACTGAACGCGCCAACGTGATGACGTCACCACACGTGATGACTTCATTTAACGCAGGTCCATCGGCAGGGCCTGCTCAATGAAGACTGGAGACTGCACTGCGCGAGCAAGTGGGTAGGGTGAGTGGCCATATGGTACCCGTTTTTAACGGCCGGTAGACGGGAGCACTCCTGTCAATCGGCCGTTAAAAATGGCCCCATTTATTTCAATGGGGCAGTCGGGCCATGAAAACGGGCCAGAAATAGGACATGTCCTATTTCTGGATGGACGCTATTCACTGGCCATTAAAAAAACGGCCATGTGAATAGCCCCATAGGCTGACATTGGCACAAAAAATGGCCATGTGACGGCCACTACTTAGATGGCCGTCACATGGCCATTTTTCACTGTCGTGTGCATGAGCCCTAACACTAAATGCTACCTGTTATGTGCCAGAACGGTCACCATAAAATTCAGGGAGTGCAGTTTCCACATGCATAATGGGTCCACTCTGCTTTTTAGCATTTCTTACTTATCATATCATTTTGTCGAAAATATATTTGCCAATAATCTCAGATTTACTAAATAAGCGTAGCATTAGCACCAGAATACTTTCTATTACTATGGCATTTTTGTACTTTATTTGGTTTGCAGAGTTCTGTTGCAGTGTGTGTATGTGATTATAATGTATGTATTTGTGTACAGTGTGTGTGCATGTATCTTATAATGTATGGAACGTATGCGTACAATGTGTGCTTACAGTGTGTGTATACAGTAGTTTGCTTATAATGTATGTATGTAAAGGTGCATACAGTATGTGTATATGTGTGCTTATTGTATTTGTATACAATATAGGTTTGTACAGTGTATATATACAGCTTGTATATGTACATATAGATATATACATCTATAACTACTATATATATATATATATATATATATATATATATACAGTACAGACCAAAAATTTGGACACACCTTCTCATTCAGAGTTTTCTGTATTTTCATGACTATGAAAATTGTAGATGCACACTGTTTTCTGAGAGATGCTATCTTGGAGTACCTCAATGAAAATAAGCAAATAACTCCATATCAGCATGGCTTCATGAGGGATCGGTCATGTCAAACCAATTTAATCAGTTTCTATGAGGAGGTAAGTTCTAGACTTGACCGCGGCGACTCAATGGATGTCGTATATTTGGACTTCTCCAAAGCGTTTGACACGGTACCACATAAAAGGTTAGTATACAAAATGAGAATGCTTGGCCTGGGAGAAAATGTCTGTACGTGGGTAAGTAACTGGCTTAGTGATAGAAAACAGAGGGTGGTTATTAACGGTACATACTCAGATTGGGTCACTGTCACTAGTGGGGTACCACAGGGGTCTGTATTGGGTCCTATTCTCTTCAATATATTTATTAATGATCTTGTAGAAGGCTTGCACAGTAAAATATCAATTTTTGCAGATGACACTAAACTGTGTAAAGTAATTAACACAGAGGAGGACAGTACACTGCTACAGCAGGATCTGGATAGACTGGAGGCTTGGGCAGAAAAGTGGCAGATGAGGTTTAACACTGACAAATGTAAGGTTATGCATATGGGAAGGAATAATGCAAGTCACCAGTACATACTAAATGGTAAAGCATTGGGTAACTCTGACATGGAAAAGGACCTAGGAATTTTAGTGAACAGCAAACTAAGCTGTAGAAACCAGTGTCAGACAACTGCTGCCAAGGCCAATAAGATAATGGGTTGCATTAAAAGAGGCATAGATGCCCGTGATGAGAACATAGTCCTGCCACTTTACAAATCACTAGTCAGACCACATATGGAGTACTGTGTACAGTTCTGGGCTCCTGTGAACAAGGCAGACATAGCAGAGCTGGAGAGGGTTCAGAGGAGGGCAACTAAAGTAATAACTGGAATGGGTGGACTACAGTACCCAGAAAGATTATCAAAATTAGGGTTATTCACTTTAGAAAAAAGACGACTGAGGGGAGATCTAATAACTATGTATAAATATATCAGAGGTCAGTACAGAGATCTCTCCCATCATCTATTTATCCCGAGGACTGTGACTGTGACGAGGGGACATCCTCTACGTCTGGAGGAAAGAAGGTTTGTACATAAACATAGAAGAGGATTCTTTACAGTAAGAGCAGTGAGACTATGGAACTCTCTGCCTGAGGAGGTGGTGATGGTAAGTTCACTAAGAGAGTTCAAGAAGGGCCTGGATGTACTTCTGGAGGGTAATAATATTATAGGTTATAGTTACTAGAGATGGGTCGTTGATCCAGGAAGTTATTCTGATTGCCTGACTGGAGTCGGGAAGGAATTTTTCCCCCTAAAGTGAGGAAAATTGGCTTCTACCTCACAGGGGTTTTTTTTTGCCTTCCCCTGGATCAATTTGTAGGAAAACAGGCTGAACTGGATGGACAGATGTCTTTTTTCGGCCTTACAAACTATGTTACTATGTTACTATGTTACACTGAAGGTATCAAAACTATGAATTAACACATGTGGTATTATATACTTAACAAAAAAGTGTGAAACAACTGAAAATATGTCTTATATTCTAGGTTCTTCAAAGTAGCTACCTTTTGCTGTGATTACTGCTTTGCACACTCTTGGCATTGATGAGCTTTAAGAGGTAGTCACCTGAAATGGTTTTCACTTCATAGGTGTGCCCTGTCAGGTTTAATAAGTGGGATTTCTTGCCTTATAAATGGGGTTGGGACCATGAGTTGTGTTGGGCAGAAGTCAGGTGGATACACAGCTGATAGTCCTACTGAATAGACTGTTAGAATTGGTATTATGGCAAGAAAAAAGCAGCTAAGTAAAGAAAAACGAGCGGACATCATTACTTTAAGAAATGAAGGTCAGTCAGTCCAAAAAATTGGGAAAACTTTGAAAGTGTCCCAAAGTGCAGTAGCAAAAACCATCAAGCGCTACAAAGAAGCTGGCTCACATGAGGACCGCCCCTGAACCCCTAGGTTCTTCAAAGTAGCCACCTTTTGCACTCGTGGCATTATCTTGATGAGCTTCAAGAGGTAGTCACCTGAAATGGTATTCCAAAAGTCTTGAAGGAGTTCCCAGAGATGCTTAGCACTTGTTGGTCCTTTTGCCTTCACTCTGCGGTCCAGCTCACCCCAAACCGTCTCGATTGGGTTCAGGTCTGGTGACTGTGGAGGCCAGGTCATCTGGCGTAGCACTCCATCACTCTCCTTCTTGGTCAAATAGCCCTTACACAGTCTGGAGGTGTGTTTGGGGTCATTGTCCTGTTGATAAATAAATGATGGTCCAACTAAACGCAAACCGGATGGAATAGCATGCCGCTGCAAGATGCTGTGGTAGCCATGCTGATTCAATATGCCTTCAATTTTGAATAAATCCCCAACAGTGTCACCAGCAAAGGACCCCCACACCATCACACCTCCTCCTCCATGCTTCACGGTGGGAACCAGGCATGTAGAGTCCATCCGTTCTCCTTTTCTGCGTCACACAAAGACACAGTGGTTGGAATAAAAGATCTCAAATTTGGACTCATCAGACCAAAGCACAGATTTCCACTGATCTAATGTCCATTCCTTGTGTTCTTTAGCCCAAACAAGTCTCTTCTGCTTGCTCCCTGTCCTTAGCAGTGGTTTCCTAGCAGCTATTTTACCATGAAGGCCTGCTGCACACAGTCTCCTCTTAACAGTTGTTGTAGAGATGTGTCTGCTGCTATAACTCTGTGTGGCATTGACCTGGTCTCTAATCTGAGCTGCTGTTAACCTGCGAGGCTGGTGACTTGGATGAACTTATCCTGGGCACACCTGTGAAGTGAAAACCATTTCAGGTGACTACCTCTTAAAGCTCATCAAGAGAATGCCAAGAGTGTGCAAAGCAGTAATCAAAGCAAAAGGTGGCCACTTTGAAGAACCTAGAATATAAGACATATTTTCAGTTGTTTCACAATTTTTTGTTAAGTATATAATTCCACATGTGTTAATTCATAGTTTTGATGCCTTCAATGTGAATCTACAATTTTCATAGTCATGAAAATACAGAAAACTCTTTGAATGAGAAGGTGTGTCCAAACTTTTGGTCTGTACTCTATATATATGTATATATATTCTAATTGATATATTCTTACTATTATTTTTCTATACATCTCTCTGCTCTACATCTATTCTATCTGTCCATCCGTCCGTCTGTCTTTCACTCTATCACGTAGACTTTAATAGAATGATTAAGAGGTTAGCATATATTGCACTTGACTTCACCCTCTGTCTACATATTGGGCATTACTGATTATAATGTAGTGCTAATATCTACAGTATACCGATACAAATTACAGTAGGTAGATAAGTATGCTTTCATTAGATATGTTAAGTAGTTTTTTGGTCTCCTCCTGGCTGCTGGCTGGGACTTGTAGTGCAGCTACCGCCATCTTGACTTCACACTGTGCACAGTGACTGGTGGCAGAAGGGACAGCACGTGGTCCACACAGACCCAAAAGAAATTGCCCAACGTCCTCTCAGTACTCATTTTTGCTGCTGCTGCTGCTGTACCTTGGCTTGCTGGGATCTGTAGTGCAGTCTAGGGAATACATTTTTTCTCTCATTTCTATACACTACAGTCCAGTGAACAATTATGTAGTGTACTGTACAGTAGCGTCAGTCTAGGGAATACGTTTTTCTCTCATTTCTATACACTACAGTCCAGTGAACAATTATGTAGTGTGCTGTACAGTAGCGTCAGTCTAGGGAATACGTTTTTTATATATCCTACACTGCAGTGAAAAATTGAGTGGTTTGCGGTGCAATAGCCGCCGTCTAAAGACTACGCTTTTCCTATCAGTCATATATACTACAGTGCAGTGCGAAATTGTGTCGTGTGCTGCACACTAGCCGGAGTGTAGAAAATATACGTTTTTCCTCTCAGTTATATATTATACAGTGCAGTGCAAAATTCTGTCGTGTGCTGCACACTAGCCGGAGTGTAGAAAATATACGTTTTTCCTCTCAGTTATATATTATACAGTGCAGTGCAAAATTCTGTCGTGTGCTGCACACTAGCAGGAGTGTAGAAAATATACGTTTTTTCTCTCAGTTATATATTATACAATGCAGTGAAAAATTCTGTCGTGTGCTGCACACTAGCCGGAGTGTAGAAAATATAAGTTTTTTCTCTCAGTTATATATTATACAGTGCAGTGCAAAATTCTGTCGTGTGCTGCACACTAGCCGGAGTGTAGAAAATATACGTTTTTCCTCTCAGTCATATATACTACAGTGCAGTGCAAAATTCTGTCGTGTGCTGCACACTAGCCGGAGTGTAGAAAATATACTTTTTTTCTCTCAGTTATATGTTATACAGTGCAGTGAACATACAAAATGTTGAACCCAAGGGCTAAGGGTCGAGGACGAGGGCGTGGACGTTCAAGTAGTGTAGGGGGCAGAGGCCATGGTCCTGGGCAGGGTGACACAGTACATGTTGATGATGGAGCAGTGGAACGCCGCAGAGTTTCGCTCCCTAGCTTCATCTCGCAACTTACTGGTTCACATGGTACACCACTATTGAAACCACAACAGTGCGAACAGGTGATGACGTGGATAGCGGACAATGCGTCCAGTAATTTATCCAGGACCCAGTCTTCCACGCAGTCCACCCACGCTAGCCAAGGGAGTAGACCTCTGGCTCCTCCAGCTCAACCTTCCCCCCAGCGTGCCCCCCCCACGAAAGTATGGATTCAGATCTGGCATACTCACAGGAACTCTTTTCAGGACCCTACCCAGAGACACAAACCACTACTCAACAGCAACCTGAGCAGTTGCTCTGTCCCGATGCCCAAAATTTAGAACTTTCACAGTCTGTGGGTGATGAGTGTGTGGAAGAGGTGTTGGATGATGATGATGATGATGAGACACGGTTGTCAGACAGTGACGTTGTTGTCAGGGCAGTAAGTCCGAGGGGGGTGCAGAGTGAGGAATCGGAGGCAGAGCTGGTGGATGATGAGGTGACTGACCCGAGCTGGGTTGGTAATCCAACTCAAGACAGTGCTTCTGAGGGGGAGGCAAGTGCAGCACCAGAACAGGTTGGAAGAGGCAGTGGGGTGGCCACAGGGAGAAGCAGGGCCAGAGCAGGTAGATCAGCAACTGTTTCACGGAGTCAAGCTCCCGTGCCGAGGCCTAGATGTTCGCAAGTCTGGAGGTTTTTTAAAGAAAGTGAGGATGACCAACGGACTGTGGTGTGCAACCTGTGCCACACCAGGATCAGCAGGGGAGCCACCACTACCAGCCTAACCACTACCAGCATGCGCAGGCATATGAGTGCTAAACAGCCAACTCAGTGGAACCAAGGCCATTCACCTCCTGGGGGTCACACCACTGCCCCTTCCCCTGTGTCACATACTGGCTCGGCGAGTCAACCCCCCGCCCAGGACCCCGGCACGAGCGCCTCCCGCCCTACAACCACCCCTTCACCTCCACGATCCTCCACAACCTCCACCAATGTGTCCCAGCACAGCGTTCAGCTGTCTTTGCAGCAGACATTTGAGCGCAAGCGCAAATACAGTTTCAGCCACCCACATGCACAAGCATGCACATCTCCAAATTGTTGAGCCTGGAGATGCTGCCCTATAGACTGGTAGAGACTGAGGCTTTCCACAACCTGATGGCGGTGGCTGTCCCTCGGTACTTGGTCCCCAGCCGCCACTATTTTTCCCGATGTGCCATCCCAGCCCTACACCAGCACGTGTCAGAGAACATCATCCGTGCTCTGACCAACGCGGTTACGGAGAAGGTCCACCTAACCACGGACCGTGGACTATATCTCACTGACGGCACATTGGGTTAACTTGGTGGAGGCTGGGACCGAGTCTGACCCTGGGACCGCTCATGTGCTGCCCACACCGAGGATTGCGGGCCTGCCTCGGTCAAAGTTTCTCAGGATTATTATGCCTCTTCCTCCAACCCCTCCTCCTCTCAATTACCATCCTTGAGCACGGCGCCTTCAGTCGGTAGCTCCAGGCGCAGGTGCACTGCCGTGGGTAAGTGCCAACAGGCAGTGCTGAAACTGCTGAGCTTAGGTGACAAGAGGCACACCGCCCAAGAGCTGTTACAGGGCATCACAGCGCAGACTGATCTTTGGCTGGCGCCGCTGAACCTCAAGCCAGGCATGGTTGTGTGTGACAACGGGCGTAACCTGGTGGCAGCTCTGCAACTCGGCAGACTCACACATGTGCCATGCCTGGCCCACGTCTTCAATCTTGTGGTTCAGCGGTTCCTCAAGACCTACCACAATTTGTCTGAATTGCTCACCAAGGTGCGCCGCATCTGTGCGCATTTCCGTAAGTCAACCAAAGATGCTGCCACCCTCAGGGCAGTGCAGCGGCGCTTACAGCTGCCAGCTCACCGACTGTTGTGCGACGTGCCCACGCGATGGAATTCCACATTACACATGTTAGCCAGGGTTTACCAGCACCGCAGAGCCATTGTAGACTGCCAGATGACAACTTCCACGAGAACTGGTAGTCAGGTTAGTCAGCTTCCTCAAGTCTACAATGAGGAGTGGACGTGGATGTCTGATATCTGTCAGGTGCTAAGCCACTATGATGAGTCAACACAGATGGTCAGCGGCGATGCCGCCATTATCAACGTCACCATCCCACTGCTTTGTCTGCTGAAAAAGTCACTGCTCAGCATGAAGTCAGAGGCTTTGCGCTTGTCACTGGAGATGGGGGAAGATAAGTTGCTTGATAGCCAGAGCACCTTCAGGTCTGTTTCTCAGCGCGTATTGGAGGAGGAGGATGAGGAGGAAGAGGAGGAGACTGAAGAGGGTTGGCGAGACTGAAGAGGGTACCTATGCTCATTCCTTCTTATCTGTTGAGCGTGTATGGGCTGAAGAGGAGGAGTTGGAGGAGGAGGAAATGGAGAGTCAGCCTACTGAGGAAAGGGAATTCTTGCGTGTTGGGACTCTTGCGCACATGGCTGACTTCATGTTAGGCTGCCTTTCCCATGACCCTCACGTTAAAAACATTTTTGCCAACACCGATTACTGGGTGTTCACCCTCCTGGACCCCCGGTACAAGCAGAACTTTTCCACTCTCATTCCTGTAGAGTAAAGGAGTACGAGAGTGAATCAATATCAACAGGCCCTGGTGCACAAGCTGAAACTATCCTTCCCATCTAACACCGCTAGCGGCAGAGGACGTGGTTCTGTGGGCCAACTAGCAGGGGAAAGGAGGCGAGAAGGCAGCTTGTCAAGCACTGGCAGGGGAACACTCTCCAAGGCCTTTGCCAGTTTTATGTCACCCCAGCAAGACTATGTCACCTGTCCCCAGTCTAGGCAGAGTAGGGGGGAGCTGTTCAGAAAGATGGTGAGGGAATACCTAGCTGACCATACCAATGTCCTGCGTGATCACTCTGCTCCATACAACTATTGGGTTGCAAAGCTGGACACGTGGCCCGAACTGGCGCTGTACGCCTTGGAGGTGCTGGCCTGCCCTGCCGCTAGCGTGTTGTCAGAGCGGGTCTTCAGTGCAGCTGGTGGCATCTGTCAGCGCTGACGCTTATTAAAATGAATAAAGCCTGGATTTCCCGGAATTCAAATCTCCACCGGGGGAAACCAGCTCAACATGAAGATTCTTCCTGTATCTTCTCCTCTCCTCCTCTTCCTCCTCCTTCTCTTCTTACACAAACGCTGAGCCAACAGGCAATTTTTCAGAGGGCCAACTGGCTCTCTTTTCAAACAATGTTTAGGGAGGGCCACCTACAGGCCGTCTCTCCAATCAATTTTTTAGGAGGGTCAACTACAGACACTCAAAAACATTTTTTTAGGAGGGTCAACTACAGACACTCAAAAACAATTTTTCAGGAGGGTCAACTACAGACACTCAAAAAATTTTTTTAGGAGAGTCAATTTCAAACAGCCATTTGACTGCAATCTCAGTCTGCCAAAGGCATTGGTGGTGTCACCGCCATGCTGTGTCAGCTACATTTTTGGTGTTCACTGCTACTCGTCTACTTGTACTCTGGTTCACCGCTGCTGTGTTAGGGTAAAATTTTCTGTCGTCACGCTGCTAACTCAGTCTCCTTGGTCACTCTGTTGGTTCACCGCCATGCTTTGTCAGGGTAAAATTTATGTGCTTCACTGCTAACTCAGCCTCACTTGGTCACTCTGTGTCACGCCATGTTGTGTCAGGGTAAATGTTTGGGTGGCTCACCTGCTACCTCATCTAACTTGGTCACTTGGTGGTGTCACCACCATGCTGTGTCAGGCTACATGTTTGGGTGGCTCACCTACTACCTCATCTAACTTGGTTCACTTGGTGGTGTCCACCGCCATGCTGTGTCAGGCTAAATTTTTGAGTGGCTCACTACACCTCATCTAACTTGGTCACTCTGTTGTCACCGCCATGCTGTGTCAGGCTACATGTTTGGGTGGCTCACCTGCTACCTCATCTAACTTTGGTCCACTTGGTGGTGTCACCGCCATGCTGTGTGAGGCTACATGTTTGGGTGGCTCACCTGCTAACTCATCTAACTTTGGTCACTTTGGTGGTGTCACCGCCCATGCTGTGTCAAGGTAAAATTTTGGGTGGCCTCACCTGCTACCTCATCTAACTTGGTCACTTGGTGGTGTCACCGCCATGCTGTGTGAGGCTACATGTTTGGGTGGCTCACCTGCTAAACTCATCTAACTTGGTCACTTGGTGGTGTCACCGCCATGCTGTGTCAGGCTAAATGTTTGGGTGGCCTCACCTGCTACCTCATCTAACTTGGTCACTTGGGTGGTGTTACCGCCATGCTGCTGTCAGGGTAAATTTTGGGTGGCTCACCTGCTAACTCATCTAACTTGGTCACTTGGTGGTGTCACCGCCATGCTGTGTCAGACTAAATGTTTGGGTGGCTCACCTGCTACCTCATCTAACTTGGTCACTTGTTGGTGTCACCGCCATGCTGTGTCAGGCTAAATTTTTGGGTGGCTCACCTGCTACCTCATCTAACTTGGTCACTCGGTTGTCACCGCCATGCTGTGTCAGGCTAAATTTTTGGGTGGTTCAGCTGCTATCTTAGTCTAACCAAGCCACTCTGGGGTTCACCGCCATGCTGTAAACTGCAATCTCAGTCTTAACAAGTCATCCTGGGTTTTCACCCCCATGCTGTAAACTGCAATCTCAGTCAAACTATGTAATTTAGGGGTTCACACTGCAATCTCAGTCACAGACTGTCATTCAGGGGTGCACCACCATGATTTTTCAAACCAATTGTTTCTGAGGGTCACCTCCAGGCTCTCACCCACGATTTTTTGGAGGCTCACCACTACACTGTCAATTGTCTTGAGGGTCACCGGAGGCCTCTCCCCCACAACTTCAAGGAGGGTTACTACCCGGCCCTGGCACACAAACATTGTCTTGAGGGGCACTAAAAGGCTCTGCACCCACCCACTTGTGGAGACTAATGGGTGGGTGCAGTGTACTTCTTAGCCCATCTGGAATTAGGAAAGCTGGGCACTGTGCTTGGAGGTCTTTGTGTCTGCTGTGGACAGGATGGGTGTGGAGTGCGTGTTTTCCCATCTGGGATGGGGAGAGCTGGGCACTGTGCTGGGAGAACTTTGTGTACGCTGTGGACTACTGGGTGGGTGCGGGGAGGGAGACGCTTATGCCTGTGTCCTGGGGCGGGGGATAGGACAGCAGTGCCAGCATGGGCAGTGGTGTCACCCGCAGGTGGTGATGGACCTTCGTTGCACCTAGTTGGGTGCTTTACTAACATGTGATGGACATGTGCCTTCCCCATCTTGCAATTGTCTTGAGGGTCACCACCAGGCTGTTGCCCAGAATTTGGCGTAATGGTACGATTAGGCAGCCTCAGAGGCATCCATGCATGCTGCCCCTGCTGTTTCCTATCCATTTCCGTGGTGTTTCCATCATTTTCTGAGGTTTACAGGTTTTCACGCAACCTTCCCTGTGCAGAGCTTTGGTCCCCTGCAAAAAATGCTCGAGTCTCCCATTGACTTCAATGGGGTTCGTTATTCGAAACGAGCACCCGAGCATCGGGAAAAATTCGACTCGAATAACGAGCACCCGAGCATTTTAGTGCTCGCTCATCTCTAGTATAAATACTCAGCTTCATTGTGCCTCAAGTATTTGACTTTTGGACAACCCTGTGGTCCCAGGAAAGTCTAATTGGCCATCTAGTGATTTAGACATAATTATTATTAACAATCAAGTTGTCTTACTGTACTTACTGATAAAGTTACATCTATAGCACCGATGGAAATCTGCTCCAGTAGTCAGATGCTCCATAGTTGTGCCACATGGTTCCTCCATGAAGCACCATATTCTATACTATAAGCAGTTCTTGTATAGGAGCATGCTTTTAAACTACTGCACGTGTTGGTATAAGGAGCCTTGGGCCACTATATATTCTTCCATGGCCAATGTCCTTCCCTGTCAGCCCTCCTCCTCAACTGTTTGATGCTAAACCCCTGCTCATGGTGTCCATACTATGCCTGAAAAAACAGATTCCTAGGTTTCCGTAAAGGAATGGCCAAACGATCAGCTATTTCCCAATCTCCCTTCAGATGCACACATGGCCAAGAGTGCAAAAGTTCTGGCAGAAAGGATTAAGGTGGCCATACACATAAGATAAAATTCGGCCAACTTCGTCCATTTTGGTCATCTGTCGTTTGACTCTTGTATGCCAAAAATGTAATCGGCCATGCTGAAAAATTTCAGCCATTGTTGGCCGAAACTGCTTTTTATGGCATGATCACCCTGGGCAGCCATTTTACTTGGTGAGATCATTCCTTTGTACGATTCCATGGATAAGTGATTAGCCGCAATGCAGCCGATCATTATTTCAAATGTATGGCCAGCTTAAGGCCACTGCCAGTGAAAAGGATTGGGTGTTCAAAGTTAACATGTCCATCACTATATGATAGACCTCCATAAACACAGTGGCAGCCTTGACCACCACACAAACCATACAGGGGGTGGCATTAGACCGGTCTGTAGGTGGTGAAATGACATTGTCACATGTGCTTGCATCCTGGATCAGGCAGCCATGATGAGTTCATTGCGCCACCTGTGCCGGGACACAGCCAACGCATCCAGATGGCAACATGGGATGGGACTGAGGTAAGTACTTTTTTCCCTAAAAAAACACTACTTGGCGCAGTACAGAGGCACTACTGGGGGCATTAAAAACATACAGGACCTACTGTTGGGGGCATTATAAAAATACAAGGGGGCACTATTGGGGGCCTTCTAAAAAGACGAGGGGCATTACTAGGGGACATTATAAAACACAAGGGCACGACTAGGAGGTATTATAAAAATACAGTGGGCACTAGTGAGGGCATTATAAAAATACAAAGGGCACTACTGGGGGCATTATCAAATATAGTGGGTATTATAAATAAAGAGGGCACTGCTGAGGGACATAATACAGGGGACACTACTGGGGGCAGTATAGAGGGGAGAGCATTATAAATAATGGAACACTGCTGGGAGACATTATAATAATACAGGGAGCACAACTGGGGACATTAAAAAAGCTAGGGGCACTACAAGGTGCAATTCTAAATACTGGGTGCATTGAATACTAATAGCACTACTATCCTTATAAATGCTGGAAGCATTAAATTATGAGGTGCAATACTGGGGGCACTTTGGGGATTTTTTATTGTGCACAATAAGGAGAGCATTGCTACTAAGGGGGGCCATTCTTGGAGAGCATTATCACTATTGGAGCACTGTAGGGGACACTATCAGTAGTGAGGGTAATCTGGGATTTAATTATTACTAATGAAGGGGACTATCTGTATTGCACTGTTTTTATGTAAGTTCAGTATTTCTGGGTATTGGGGAGCACAGTATTGTGGGTAGCAGCAATATGTAGTACTGTTGGTGCATCAGAAGGGGGAGGATGATGGAAAAGTGAGGAATCTAACATGTCTGTATCTCAAACTGCTGAGATGAGTTTCTGGAATACTTCATCATGGCGGTCTGGTCTGAATGGAGAAAATGAGGAAAGTGAACATCTACACTGGATTTAACAATTATAGTATTGCCGTATGTAATGTCCAATTCAAATATGCCTTTAGAGGTTGCGCGGGGGGTATGGTTTACATTAAGAATTTGTCACAGGGGTGGGGGAGCCATTTCAGTTTTTATTTCAGGCAGCTGAAGAAGTAGAATCGGCCCAGGCCACCACCTTGAACTGTATGTGCATCCTAAGGATAGAGATACAGTTGTGGACAGAAAAGGAACTGCTGGTAGGAATAACGATTTCTGGCTGTCTGTCCTGATTAAGGCCCCCAGACATAACTTTTCTTGGGACCCCAGAAATACCAAGCCCATCCCTGCATGGACACAACCGGTCCAGGTCAAAATTGCATCAGTTCCGTCAAAATTGGTAGGTTTGGCTAACTTTGCCCACTTTGATTGGGGCTTTTAGATTGTGAACATGTTTAGAATGACTCATATTGTTTTCTGACTATGCTTCATGATTGCTTTACTCCCTGACCAGTACCAGCCTAGACCTCCGACCACTACAATTATGCACCATACTTATCTATCGATTCTAGAACCAATCTTTGGAATTCCATCTGCTAAATCATCAGCAGTTGTTATTAGAGGCCTTCCCTGGGAATTCCCTTCAGAATGTCCGTGCCCCAGTGCAGCATCAGACTGGTCCACCAGAGTGCCAGAGGATACTCTGGTGGGTCCAGGCTCTTATACCATAGTGGGCCCCAATGGTCCAGGAGAAAAAAAAAAGATTCAGAGCTGCCAGTCCCTTTCCATTAAGCTCTGTTTCTTTTAATCAAAAACCTGTTAGACTTTATTCATGATATAAGGTTTGGGCCCATAGAATGATTTCTTCTGGTGGGCCCAAAAACATCCAGTCTGACTCTGTCCCAGTGAGAATCATTTATAGGTGAGCTAAGTCAGAGCTAATAGTGATGTAGTGGGCCCACTCTGTATCCATTGTGCTGTCCTTGAAAGTTAAAGTGACAGTCTGGTTCAAGAAAAGAAATTGACATAAATCGGGAACAAGGAGAACCTTTAACTGGTGACCTCTTTTCATCTTTTCAGCTGCAGTTTCAGATGATTCCTGGGCTCGCTCTTTGTCATCTAAGATTACATTTTCTCAGAGTTCCTGATGAATACTGTGCATTTTAAAGTCTTTAAAGACACCTCCTGCTTGTTCAGCCTTGCTCTTAGATTGGGCAGCAGCTCAATGCCTGCCAATCTGTGGGCATCAGGTAGTCTGGCATAACCCATCATAAAACAAACAAAAAAGACACTAGTGTGGACATTTCTGTAACCTGTTAAGCCATCGTGATATAACTGTACATCATAGATAGACTTGTATTACGTCATGGAGCTCGCGAGGGGGAAGGGGGGACTCCAGTCCCGGTATCTTAACCTCACCCCTAGAAATTAAGGTGAATAACCACCACAGTATCTAGATGACTTAGCAAATGCTATGGGAGAGCGCGAGGTGCCCTAGTGGGACTGAAAATGTTAAACACATATTTTAAAAAGTTTTTTAACTCCTTCCCAACTGCCGCCTAATGGTCGGGGTATTTAAAACGGTGCCCACTGTTGTTTTAAACAGCAGGCACCCAACCATCCAATATAACATTGATCGCATACATTTAACCCCTCAGATGTCATGGTCAAATGTGGCCACAGCATCTGGGAGCTCAAAAACTGGGAGTGTGCGCTCCTGAACATGCATGGCAAGGATCGGAGAAAATGGAGGATGTGTGCTCTTGAATGCTCCGAGGCTGCCTCACATAAGTTCCTATAGAGAGCCTGCCTGTGACAGGGCTCCATAGGAAAGCAATACAATTCTCCTAGACTCCAATGCTAATGCTTTGGCGTCTATGAGAAAAGCAATCTAATGATTCCTTGTTCAAGTTCCCTACAGGAACTATTAAGAAGTGTTAAAAAAATGACTTTTTAAAAATATAAAACAATATATAAAAATTGAAATCAACCCCCTTTCCCCAGAATTAAAATAAAAACACATAAACAATTAAAAAAAATAAACATCATAGGCATCATCATGTGCAGAATGCCCATACTATTGAAATATAAAAATATTTATTCCATACTGCAAATGGCAAAACAGAAAGTGAAATTGGCCGATTTGTCGTTTTTTTGGTCACTACGCATAGGAAACGCTGTAAAAACAAAACCCATAAGGCCTCTTTCACACGAACGTTGTTTTTGCGGACTCCGATTTTTCATGTGAAAAATGCGGACCCATTCATTTCTATGGGTCTGCAAAAAAGGCGGACAGCACACATTGTGCTGTCCACATCCGTATGTCCGTTCCGTAGCCCGCAAAAAAAAAATAAAGCATGTCCTATTCTTGTCCGTATTACGGACAAGAATAGTACTGTTCTATTAGGGGCCAGCTGTTCCGTTCCGCAAAATACGGAATGCACACGGATGCCACGTTTCACACAACGTTCGTGTGAAAGAGGCCTAAAACTGTGGCGGAATTGTCTTTTTTTATAATTCCACTCTATTTGGGATCTTTTGCCCCGCTTCCCACTACATTGTATAGAAGCATACATGGTGCCATTAGAAAGTACAATTTTTCCTCCCAAAAAAAAAAGTTATGGTTGTAGGGAGGCAGGGAGTAAAAAATGAAAACGAGCAATGTGGAAAAAGGCCGGTCCTGAAGGGGTTAAATAAATGACACGGTAAAGAATTAATTGGCTGCATGTGTTGTTGAAGTGCCATCACTTACCGTTGCTGCTGGTAAACAGAACCAGAGTGGAGGCATGGGATCAGTCAAGTAAGTATTTATTCATTATTGTGGATCACGTGTGTTGTCCTGTTTCCTCCTGAGACTGAGCAACCACTTTAAGTGCTTAAAGGGAACGTGTCATCAGAACAATATTAACATATTTTTAAAGAATTTTTGATGATGTTATTTTTAATTTTACATGTTAATTTTTATATTTAAACTACAATTGAAAATCCTGTTTTCTCACTGGCCATGGGTCTAATAATTGGCGCCACTTCTTGCTCTATACAGATCACTTTACTGTAGTTACCTGCTTATCTATACACAGAGGTGATGTCATTAAAGGAAGGATTAGAATGACAGATAAGGCCTCATCCACATTTCCGTGTCAGTGACACATCCGTGAAAAAAAGCGTATGTGTTTCATCCGTGAAGCTGTCCGTGAAGGATCCGTGGTTGGTCCACTCTGGGGGAGTGTTTATTTCAATAAAATGTTTTATACTTGTGTGTGTGTATTTTTTTTTTTACAATACTACAGTTTTAGTAATTATGGCTATCTACAGGCGGCCCTGATTACTAATACTGGGCTTAGTGCTTGCCGGTATGGCAGGCCAGCACTAACCCCAACATCTATTACCTCGGCACCCACCGCCACCAGGGGTGCCGGGAAGGGCCGGGTACCCGCAGGACAACCAGCAGCGGCAGCCTGGCACTACCAGGGTGGGAAGGGACACGGTTATTGGCCCTTCCCAGCCTAATGGTACCAGCCTGCAGCCGCCCCAGAGCCAGACCCTCAATTTAGAAGGTCCGGTCCTGCGGGTACCCGGCTCTTCCCGGCACCCCTGGTGGCGGTGGGTGCCGAGGTAATAAATGTTGGGGTTAGTGCTGGCCTGCCATACCGGCAAGCACTAAGCCCAGTATTAGTAATCAGGGCCGTCTGTAGATAGCCATAATTACTAAAACTGTAGTATTGTAAAAAATAAAAATACACACACACAATTATAAAACATTTTATTGAAATAAACACTCCCCCAGACCCCTGTTTGACCATTTTATTAAAAAAAAAAAAAGCTGGTCCGACGTAGTCCACCGAATCCGACATAGTCCTCTGCATTCACGACCCTGAAAAATAGAAAACAAACACACAAACACAGACCACTTACCTCTTTCTGCACTGGGATAATACACACAGCGATGTCACTGTACAGGGATAATAAAGACAATGATGTCACCGTACAGGGATAATAACCACAGTGATGTCACAGTACAGGGATAATAAAGGGATAATAAACACAGTGATGTCACTGTACAGGGATAATAAACACAGTGATGTCACCGTACAGGGATAATAAACACAGTGATGTCACTGTACAGGGATAATAAACACAGTGATGTCACAGTACAGGGATAATAAAGGGATAATAAACACAGTGATGTCACTGTACAGGGATAATAAACACAGTGATGTCACCGTACAGGGATAATAAACACAGTGATGTCACTGTACAGGGATAATAAACACAGTGATGTCACTGTACAGGATAAAACACAGTGATGTCACTGTACAGAGATAATACACACAGCGATGTCACTGTACAGGGATAATAAACACAGTGATGTCACAGTACAGAGATAATAAACACAGTGATGTCACAGTACAGAGATAATAAACACAGTGATGTCACCGTACAGGGATAATAAACACAGCGATGTCACCGAACAGAGATAATAAACACAGTGATGTCACTGTACAGGGATAATAAACACAGTGATTTCACCATACAGGTATAATAAACACAGCAATGTCACCGAACAGGGATAATAAACACAGCGATGTCACCGTACAGGGATAATAAACACAGTGATGTCACAGTACAGAGATAATAAACACAGTGATGTCACAGTCCAGGATAATAAACAGTGATGTCACAGTCTAGGAATAATAAACACAGTGATGTCACAGTGTAGGGATAATAAACACAGTGATGTCACAGTCCAGGGATAATAAACACAGTGATGTCACAGTCCAGGGATAATAAACACAGTGATGTCACAGTACAGGGATAATAAACACAGTGATGTCACAGTACAGGGATAATAAACAGTGATGTCACAGTCCAGGAATAATAAACACAGTGATATCACAGTCAAGGGATAATAAACACAGTGATGTCACAGTCAAGGGATAATAAACACAGTGTACAGAAAGTTAAAAAAAAAATTATACTTACCTTTTTCATAGCAGCAGGGCCAGCATCATCAGAGCAGATCTTCTTCTCATGTCTGAAGGGGGCGGAGCCTATGCTGCCGGCCGGCCCCGCCCCCCGCCGAGACCTGAGGCATGCCTGGGAGGTACGGAGAGCTGCAGGGGGGACAGGAGGGAGGATGGAAGAAGCAGATAGCCGATTTCGGCTGTCTGCTCCTTCCTGCAACAGGCAACTGTCTCTACGTCCTATGGACGCAGAGACAGCTGCCAGGGGCTGGATCCGGGACGGTTGGGAGCAGGGGCGTAGCTAAAGGCTCATGGGTCCTGGTGCAAGAGTTCAGCTTGGGCCCCCCCCGCCTAATATAGCGCCCCATACCTCTTACATCCAGTATAATACAGCGACTCATACCTCTTACATCCAGTATAATACAGCGCCCCATACCTCTTACATCCAGTATAATACAGCGCCCCATACCTCTTACATCCAGTGACGTCTCCTCGGATGTAGATCTTCTCTTTCCTCATCTTCTCCTTTCAGACCAGACGCCATTTTTCAGCCATTTCTTATCTCTGCAGTTTGACAGAAAAAAAATCTTAGTTTACTACTTTTCCATCATCCTCCCATCTTCTGGACAAATCATCCTACACCCCCAGTACTGTGCCACTAGTACCACACAGATAGTGCCCTTCAATAATTATTGGCACAGTGTCCTAAAATAACTGCGCCCAGCAAATACTGTAATAGTGTGAACATAACGTGCCCCAGAAATAACTGCGCTGATACTGTGCCAGGGTGCCCCCCACAGTAATAGTGCCCCCCACAGTACTAATGTCCCCACTGTGCCCCAGAAGTAATAATGCTTCCAATGTGCCAGTAAGAAGTGCCCCAATAATGCGCCAGAAGTTCCCCCCATTGATTCCCCCCCAAAATCATGTGCCAGTAAGAAATGCCCCCAGTGCCCCCATGTGCCAGTAAGAAATGCCCAGTGCCCCATGTGCCAGAAAATTGCCCCTAGTGCTCCCATGCCATAAAGAAATGCCCCCATGTGCCAGTAAGAAATGCCCCCAGTGCCAGTACAAATGCCCCAGTGCCCCTTGTGCCAGTAAAAATGCCCCCAGTGCCCCATGTGCCAGTAAAAATGCCCCCATATGCCAGTAAAAATGCCCCCATGTGCCAGTAAAATGCCAGTAAAAATGCCCCGTGCCAGTAAATGCCCCAGTGCCCCCATGTGCTAGTAAAAATGCCCCCAGTGCCCCCATGTGCCAGTAAAAATGCCCCGTGCCAGTAAAATGCCCCCAGTGCCCCCATATGCCAGTAAAAATGCCCCCAGTGCCCCCATGTGCCAGTAAAAATGCCCCCAGTGCCCCATGTGCCAGTAAAAATGCCCCCAGTGCCCCATGTGCCAGTAAAAATGCCCCATTGTGCCAGTAAAAATGCCCCCAGTGCCCATGTGCCAGTAAAAATGCCCCCAGTGCCCCCATGTGCCAGAAAAAATGCCCCGTGCCAGTAAAATGCCCCCAGTGCCCCCATGTGCCAGTAAAAATGCCCCCAGTACCAGTAAAAATGCCCCCAGTGCCCCCATGTGCCAGTAAAAATGCCCACAGTGCCCCCATGTCCCAGTAAAAATGCCCACAGTGCCCCCATGTGCCAGTAAAATGCCCACAGTGCCCCCATGTGCCAGTAAAAATGCCCACAGTGCCCCCATGTGCCAGTAAAATGCCCACAGTGCCCCCATGTGCCAGTAAAAATGCCCCCATGTGCCAGTAAAATGCCCCAGTGCCCCCATGTGCCAGTAAAAATGCCCCCAAAATGCCCCCAGTGCCCCCAATTGAGCTCCGGTCGGTGACTGCTACAATAAAAAAAAAAAAAAAAATTAACACTTATACTTACCTCCATGGTGCTGGCAGCGATGGCCCGCGCTGTACGGCTCAGGCGACGCTGTACGGCCCAGTGCCTGCAGCCTATCAGAGGAACGGGCAGGGGAGACGCCTCTCCCTCCCCTGCCCCAGTACAATACAGGCATCTGTATCGCCGTCCTGAGGACGGCGATGCAGATGACTATTGAGATGAGCGCTTCCACAATGGAAGCGCTCATCTCCCTCTGCCCCTATCTGTGCGCAGGGCCGCGCCGCACCAGGCTAATTGGCGGTGCGGCCCTGGAAGTGGCAAGGGGGGCCCTCGGGGCCCCCCTGGCTTAGGGGCCCGGTCGCAACTGCGACCGCTGCGACCCCTATAGCTACGCCACTGGTTGGGAGGTATGCGGCAGCGGGGGGCTTGGGGCCTACCGGAGGATCCTCCGGTCCTCTGGTGGGCCAGTCCGAGCCTGCCTGCATCCACTTGTGTATCTACATGCTGACTAGCTTTGCTGTTCCCTCCTTCCTCTCGGTGCCAGAGTAATGCCCTAACAGGTGAAGTGGCCGGGACCTTTCAATCCCTATTTCTAAATTCATAGAAAAATGTATATATTGGGGTCATTTGTGAAACTGGTATAAAGTAGCACTGGCTTAGTTGCCCATAGCAACCAATCAGATTCCACCTTTCACTTTTGACAACTCCTTTAGAAAATGAAGGGTTGAATCTGATTGGTTGCTATGGGCAATAAGCCAGTTCTACTTTAAACCAGTTTGATAATTGACTCCATATATCTCTTTGTAGACAGTGGTGAATAAAATTGGGGGGTATTACCTTGTGCTATTTATAAGTGGAATCACTCGGGTTCTGTGTAAGGGACTATTTTCTATGCAGGGAAAGAAGATGACTGCAGTGCACTCCTGTCAGATGTAGGTACTTGCTGAGCCACAAAAAGGGAAGAAACAAAAGAGCTGCAGGTAAGTGAGCAAGAGTTAAAAAAAAAAGTGAAAATTATACATGAGAGCAGTACTTTTACATGAATGAAGTTACATAATGGTGCATATTACTCCAGATCTTTTTGATCAAATCTAAAACTAAAATGATGTCACTGAGACATGTCAGAAGATGGTGGGGATCTGTACCCTGCAGGTTGCCAACCAGAATTTTTCTTTTTTTCTGGACAACTTATCCCAAAATCACAAACAGCCAACATTTTTTACGGACAAATTTGAAAACCATAATGAATGATAAAGATTATAAGTAATACATATCTATAGCTCAATATACTGATAAAAACTCATTACCAGTATTTACTGTGAGCTGTAAAATGATGAGAATTACCTCCAAAATAATCTGGTCAAGTGCCACCAGCCTCAAAAAAGTCACACGTCTATTTTATTTTATTTTTTTCACGGACACAGTTCCCTAATTTTACGGACTGTCCAAAAAATTCACATTCCAGTTGTCGTAAATGGGAGTCAGAAGATGGAGGAGCAGGGTGTTGCGAGGAAGGGCTTGAGATTTGTGGTCACAGGGCACAGAACTCCATTTTCTAATATCCATATTTACAAGTGGATCTTCCCTTTAATGAACATGTCCAATGAAAAAACATAAAAACATCCAAAGGCTCCTTCTCTCAGTTTCCTTTGAAAATTGTATATACTGTATACTCATATAATTATTCTAAAATCTGCAAGGTCCTGCCCCCCGTCTTCCTCCCCCTGGTACTAGAGGAAATATTGGAGGTCCTGTGTAACATAAACTTGTGATACATAAAATGTTGTCACTCCTTAGCCATGACTGGTCTTACTAAGCCTGCCGGCAGAGGCGTTGCTAGGGTCTCAAAAGATCCGGGGCCCAAGCCCCAATGAATATGGCCCTCAGTCGCCCCCCCCGGCATACAATCCCCCACAGTCACACCCCCCGGCATAAAAACCCCCACAGTCACCCCCCCAGCAGGGGCCGGTTTTAGACAAAATGTGGCTCTGGGCAAAATCAAAAGTGGGGCCAAAAATCTTGTAATAATGACCTAACAACACAGTTACTGTATTTTTCGCTTTATAAGACGCACCACAGATTTTAGAGTAGCAAAATAAGAAAAAAATATTTTTCATCAGACCTCAGATCACCTTTTCCGACCCCATCAGACCTCAGATCAGCCCACTCAGCCCCCATCAGACCTCAGATCAGCCCACTCAGCCCCCATCAGACCTTAAATCAGCCCACTCAGCCCCCATCAGACCTTAAATCAGCCCCCATCAGACCTCAGATCAGCCCACTCAGCCCCCATCAGACCTCAGATCAGCCCACTCAGCCCCCATCAGACCTTAAATCAGCCCACTCAGCCCCCATCAGACCTCAATTCAGCCCACTCAGCCCCCATCAGCCCCCATATGAGCCCACTCAACCCCCATATGCAGCGTCAGGTCATCGTGCGCATACTACGTCCTGACGCGGGATTTCTCTTCAGGCGCGCTTTCCACCAGCGAAGATTGGTGAAAGCACCCTGTTCTGTAAATAAGCCTCAGCCTGTACCAGGCTTCCAGGTTCATTGTTAGTATATCCCAGTTCAGGCCACTAGGTGGCAGCAGTGAACTGTGATATAATGATTTCAATACAGACTAATGGAGCAATTTACATCTGATGATTGTAAGTTGTGGTCCACTTAGGGGACTTAAAAAGTAAAAAAATAAAAAAAAAGTTTTGAAAATATTTAAAAAAACGTAAAATCACCCCATTCTCCACACAAAAAAAGAACAAAATGGCATTATAGGCATGCAAAAACACCCATACTTTTAAAATATTGAAAAAAAGTTCGCCTATATGGTGTAACAGAACACTTTATCTTCCAAGAAAATTGAATAAAAAGTAATAAACACACCCCAAAATGACAGGCTGTGTACTTGTACTGTGTAGCTTTATTTAGCCTTTATTTTCAAAATTTCCTGTAGGGATTTGAACTCACAACCTACTACATTACAGGCAAGTACCTTAACCACTGGGCTATTGAGCTCAGTGTTAAGTCAATGGTGAAAAACCTCATAGAGGTTTCTCTGATATTGAAAAACCTCCTAAGAGGTTCTCTTGCATTATACAAGAGAACTTCTATGAGGTTTTTCATCATGTGCTTAACACTGAGCTCCATAGCCCAGTGGTTAAGGTACTTGCCTGTAATGTAGAAGGTTGTGAGTTCAAATCCCCACATGAGTATTTTAAAATTAGAGTCTAAACTAGACTTACAGGGTGTTCCCAAGCATAGTGGGAATACCCCTTTCACCGTTCATAACACTAACTCCATATATGGACATAGCCATATATGGAGTCAAAGCAGGGACTCCTGACCTGGGAAATTCCCCACTCTGGAGTCCCGACTGAAGCAGGGGGCCCCCTTAGAGGATCGGGTGGCACTGCAGCTGTCTCCACCAGTCCCGAGGTTCAGGGCAGTGGTAGATTGATTCGAGGGCCCCAATAAAAAAAAACGTACGTTAAAAACGGACACACTGTCAGTTTTTCATGGCCATTTTGCATCAGTGTGTGCATCCATTTTCTGGCCTTGTGTCCATTTTGCATCCGTTTTGCATCAGTTTTTCATGTCCCTTAAAAACGGACATGAAAAATTGATGAATTGGATTGGCAGTTATTTCTTGCTCCCAACTATAATCATGACCCCCATGATGCCCATAATGTCCTCCATAGTGCCCCTAACTAAAATAATGTCTCCCACGGTGTAAATAATTTTTTATAGTGCCCCAGCTAAAATAATGTCCCCCATGTAGGCCCCCTGGTAAAATAATGTCCTCCATAGTGTAGGAATTTTTTTTACCGCCCCTACCTTTAATAATACTCCCAATGTAAGCCCCCCCATCTTAAATAATGCCCCCCATAGTGTAGTATTTATTTTGTTTTAATGTCCCCAGGTTTAATAATGTCCTATGTAGGACCCCATCTTAAATAATTTCCCCCAGGATTTAAATAAGCTGCTTTTTTAAGATTAAAAAAAAAAACAAAAAAAAAAAAACCTCACCTTATCCAATTTCTCGCGCTGTAGCAGTCTCTTCTCTCTTCACTGAATAGGACCTGCCGAAGGACCTGCGATGTGCGCGATGATGTCCCTGCGCGCACGCCAACGTGGTGACGTCACCGCTCATAACGCAGGGCCTGCTCAATGAAGAAACCAGAGACTGCGCAGCACGAGCAAGTGGATAGGGTGAGTGGCCATAGTGTACCCGTTTTTAACGGCCGTTAGACGGGAGCACTCCTGTCAATCGGCCGTTAAAAACTGCCCCATTCATTTCAATGGGGCAGTCGGCCCGTTGAAACGGCCCAGAAATAGGACATGTCCTATTTCTGAATGGACGCCATTCACTGGCCGTTAAAAAAACGGCCATGTGAATAGCGCCATAGGCTTTCATTGGTGCTAAAAATGGCCGTGTGACGGCCGCTACTTAGACGGCCGTCACACGGCCATTTTTCACTGTCGTGTGCATGAGCCCTTAGTACTAGTGTGAAACTAGCCTTAGGCTAGTCTCATGTAAGCATGTTCAGTCTGGGAAACGTGCTTCTGTGACCCGAACTGAAAACTTCATGATTGCTCATGACACTGTAAGTTCTTTCCCGATCGGTGGGTCTACTGTTTTGTACTCACATAATAGCATGAGTACAGTACTGTAGACCGGCGGTCAGGCAGGAATGCACAGCATCATAAATCATTATGATGCTGCGAGTTCCTGTCAGAGGAGCAGTGTCCAGTACTAGAAATGCAGCCGTCACATGGAGTGTGTTTCAAGGACCGAAAACACTGGTCTCATCCAAGTTCTGTACAGCTCACAGAGCACTCTGCATAGCACTGGCCAGCACCTCTTATAAAAATGAGAGAGTGAGTTTTCCAGGCAATTGGAGCACTTTTGACTTGTGTGAAATTTATTGGGACCCAAATTGAATTGGACGTCCATTTTGGCAGAATAAGACTCAAATCGAAGACATTCGTTAATCTCTAGCTGTTAACATGTCTTTTTTATAAGTACTATGGGGGTCATTTATTAAAACTGGCGAGTTATATGCCAGTCTTATTCCTGATGCGCAGGTGGCGAATGCAATAAAGGCCTTCTTTTTTTGCCACCTTCTGTCAGTTTGAGGCTACTTGTAAGTTTTTTTTTTCAGGGCCACTTTAAATTTCCGCCCCTGGGAGTGTGAGTATAGCTCATGGGGCTAACAGTGTATAATAAAGTGGGAGTGGATCTGTGGAGTGTAGCCCTACTGGTGTACATTGCAAAAAAAGTGGAGGAGTAAAGAGAGAGTTCATGTGGATTACTATCAGTACATGGAGAAGTAAGGGCCCCATAGCAAGGATCAAACCAGGCCCCCCACACAAGACAGAAGGGTTTTCGCCTAAACCCCTTTCAATGACCCTTGGGCCATTTTTTTCCACTACTTCATTTGCTAAAAGTTGATCCTTTATGCCCCTTTCACACGAGCGGGAGACTCGCATGTCTCCCGCAACGCATCTACAGGGCTGGACTCCGGCACTGACTGGGATTGCATATAATGCTATGCGATCCCTGTCAGTGCGGACTCCAGCCCTGTAGATGCGTTGCGGGAGACATGCGAGTCTCCCGCTCATGTGAAAGCGGCATTAGAGGGTAGAGTCCTGACCAAGTTTTCACCCCCAGTAGAAGAGGAGATGATCCCAACTTGGCCCCCTCTTGCCCTGGGCCCCATAGCAGTTGCATTGTCTGCTTCTATGGTAGTTACGCCCCTGGGTTTGGGGTGTAACCGGGGTGGGGTTTAGATGCCATGAATTTAACAAGTAAAATGTTAGCGAGTATGGTACTGTTAAAAATATTCAAAGAAGCTGAAAATAAAAGCAGTGGCGTAGCTATCGGGGAAACAGGGAAAGGAACTGCTTTGGGGCCGAGCTCAGTAGGGGCCTGGGAGCAGTAGCAGGGCTGTGGCCAGCAGTGCCATATTTTAATGTTTTTTCATTTATTTTATATTTCCCCTGTCTCCCTGTCTGAGGGGAGCTGGGGGCTGTAACGCTGCATACTTAAACAAGAGGAGAGGGGAGAGAGGAATTCTCCTACCTCTACTCTGCGCTGCTGCACTCTGTTATCTGATTGGTGGAGCAGCAGAACGGAAGCTGCTTCTCCACCAATCATTTCAACTGCCAAACGGAGCCTGCTCTCACACCACAAGAAGCACCATGTGGACCCTGGATGTGACTGTCTGCCTGGCCAGCCGACCGCCTCTCTTGCCTGCCTGCCTGCCTCTCATGTAGCCCCGCTGTCCTACTGCTCTGGCTGTAACAGACAGCCAAGAAGCTGGAGCAACCGTGAGCAGCAGCGCTGTCTTAGCCCTCTGAGCATCGCTGCAGCCTGCTGCCGACCTCCTGCTTTGGACTCACTGCCAGCCTGACCAAAAATGGTGAGTCTGTGCCCCCTGCCCTGTACTGTGCCCCCTGCCCTGTACTGTGCCCCCCTGCCCTGTACTGTGCCCCCCTGACCTGTACTGTGCCCAACCTGCCCCGTACTGTGCCCCCCTGGCCTGTACTGTGCCCCCCTGCCCTGTACTGTGCCCAACCTGCCCAGTACTGTGCCCCCCTGCCCTGTACTGTGCCCCCCTGCCCTGTACTGTGCCCCTCCTGACCTGTACTGTGCCCAACCTGCCCCGTACTGTGCCCAACCTGCCCTGTACTGTGCCCCCCCTGCCCTGTACTGTGCCCCCCCGCCATGTACTGTGCCCCCCTGCCATGTACTGTGCCCCTCTGCCCAGTACTGTGCCCCCCTGCCTTTTACTGTGCTCCCCTGCCCTGTACTGTGCTCTCCTGCCCTGTACTGTGCCAGCTGCTCTGTATTGTGACCCCTGCCCTGTACTGTGCCCCCCTGCCCTGTGCCCCCCTGCCCTGTACTGTGCCCCCCCGCCCCGTACTGTCTCCTCTGCCCTGTACTGTGCCAGCTGTATTTGTCCACCACCCTTACTGTGCCCCCTGCCCTGTGTCCTATTCCCTGCACTATGCCCCATTATAATACAGTGTGTGCAGCATATTACAGGAGTATAACGAGATAAACCTTACTATGCCCTCTTATACCCTGTTTTGTGCCCCCTTTCTCAAGCAGGCTAACTTACACATTATAAAAGGTTAAATTACACAAAAACGGGGCCAGTGGCAAATAAGTAAATTACATATTTAGCATCAGGGGACAATTACACATTTGAAATGTCATCCTGTTTACTATGCTAAAAACTGGTGACAGAAACCCTTTAAAGGGGTTCTCCTGGAATTAAGAAAATGAAAATACGTAAATATTACTTTATTATAAATATATTCCCAATTACCTTTCATTAGATATAATGGCTCATTTTGTCTGGGGAACATTGATTAGGAGAAACAAAATGGCCGCCGTCCTATTAGCACACGCAAATCCTGTCTTAATCACATAGCAGGACAAGTTACTTCACAACACTGAGGTAAAGAGCTGTCTCATCTTCCTCTCCTACTTGTCATGGATTATGATCATGAATACAGTTTAATATGATATTTAGCTGAATCTTTGTACTTCACGTCTCTTCATGAGCTCCATTCCTACATAGAGGATGGACAGACTGTGGTAATGGAGACTGTATACAAGTGCTGCTGCTCATCAGCCACATCTGCACATGAACCCCATTCCTGCAGAGATTCAGCTATACATCTTATCTGTATTCAGGATCATAATCCCTGATGAGCAGAGAGGAGGATGAGGCAGCGCTTTAGCTCAGTATTGTGAAGTAACGTGTCCTGATATGTGATTAGGACAGGTTCTGTGAGTACTAATAGGACAGCGGCCATTTTGTTTCTCCTAATTATTGCTCCCTAGACAAAACAAGCCATTATAACTAATGAAAGGTATTTGGAAATATATTTATAATGAAGTAATATTTAAGTATTTTCATTTTCTTAATTCCTGGAGAACCCCTTTAATATATAGTCACTAAATGTATTATTATTCAGGGGTAGGACTAATATCTTTACAGTGTATACTGTAGATTCCAGTATATGATATTGTGGAGTTCCCAATAGAGTAAATGAGCCTTTTAGAACACAGTCCTCACCCCTGATCACCAGGACCAGGCTTCTGTACTATAGCATCTAGTACATGGCAGCCTCCCTTCTCTGCCACGCCGCTTTGCTGTTTACTAGTGCTTGGCACTTGGCACTATTATGGCACACTAAGGCTGGGTTGACATCACGTTTTGCCATCCGTCTAACATATACAAAAAACGTATACATTAATGGTTGCCTCAATCTGATACCATTCAGTGGCATCTGTCGCCATAGAGTCCCGTTGTAAAAAAAATTAAAAAAAAATCCAACAAATATGTCAAACGCATGGCAAAAAACGTAATGTGAGACCACCCTTACATATGCACACATGCGATGCCAGGATAGTCATGGAGGAAGTGGGGGGGCCCGTACAAGTGGTTGAAGGATTTATAATGGTGTTTTTAATGCTGCGTTGTGGAGGAAGATGGGTCAGAGTGCTGTAGGAGGGTGTGAAGTGTATGTGAACTGAACAAGGGTGAGGGAAGAAGGGAGAGACTGATGTATAGAGAAGGGACAGAGGGTGGAAGTCGTGGTTGATTTTGAAGGTAGACAGCAATAGCAATGAGAAGAGTAGGCAGAGTCTGTGTGAGACAATGTTGTAGCCTACCTGTGCTGTGATTAACTTTGTTTGTAAAGTACACATAGCACCTCTGTCTCCTGCCCTGTCTAACTGCCATGATTAACTGCTAGGCGCTTAGGCAATATGGTGCTTTGGTATAGATGGTGCTTTTTGGCTCGTGCTGAACCCTTGTGTAGCTTTTTATGCAGTTGTTTGATGAAGATAATCCATGTCCAAAGAGAATAAGCAGAGAGCTAAGTGAATAAATTAAAGTTTTGCCGAATTTTTTCCTACAAAATTATATGCCAATCTTCTCAGCTCCTCCTGTTTTAGTCTATGTGGCCCATATATTGGATAGCATGTTCACTGTGACAGGTTCGCTTTTAGGGTAATCTCACAATGCCAATTTTGGTGAGTATTTTGACGTGTACAGCGTCAAGTCATATTATATGGCAAAATATGCTCCAAAAATGTTTGAAAACATGGATGACAGGGTCAAAATCCCCAGTGCAAAATAGAAAAAAAGCATAAAAAAAGCTACCGAGTGCCTGGATTTTTCTTGAAACCAGCCTTGTATTTTTCAGCAACAGAAATAACTGTGTGAACATACTCTAAAGGATTCACATAAGGACCAGAGGTTCTTCTGAAGGTCTTTGTTTCAGAGATGATAATAGACGTTGTCAACAATAAAATCTATCAAATCTTGGTGTTATTCACATTTTTTGGGGTAGTTTCAAAACATCTATATTATGCTATTATTGATATTTCTGACTGTCAAGAGCTGTGATAACTGCAGTAATTGTGGTGAAAAGCAATGATACTGTATAGTTACCTCAGTATATTTGGAGGGTGCGTGGTGACCCAGGATGACATTACTCCAGAACTCTTCTTCCTAAGGTGGACCATATTGTTTCCTGTATTTTTTCCACTGATCAACACCAATTCTATATCAGAGTCAGGACAACACATGTTGGTTGCACGTTTTCTGGACCATATAGTTTCCTATATCTTTTCAACTAGTCTGTAATAATTCTTTATCAGAGTCAGGACACAACACATGTGTTGGTTGCACGTTTTCTCATGAAACTCGACGGGATAAACTGTTATTGGAAAGATAATCTGGATCTAGGCTTGCTAGCTAGGATTGTAACTTCAGTATGTAAATCCTTGGGCTCAATTGGCCTAATTTCTCAATTTTTATCAGTGTAAATTTCATGGAACAAAAATTATCTACAGTATAAGGTCACAGAAGCGGGCTTCTAGAGTTGCAGCTTTTTACGTAAGCTCCCAGCAGACTTAGTTAGGTCAGGTGTTCGTATTGAGAAGGTTATTAAAATATCTGTGTTTCATGTGTCAAACCTTAAAGGGGTTATCCCATGACTAATGTAAAAACTGAAAATCAGGCATCACATAGTACATGACAATCTCTTTCTAACAAAGCTAGAAGCAGAACTGTATCTCACATGGATCCAGAGATCTCCACATTCATTGCTCTGCTAGATTTATATCAAGCTGACAGCTCAGGGGAGTGTCTTTTCTCCTGCAGCTCAGGGGGCGTGTCTTAGCTCTGCCTATCACAGCTCAGTGGGCAGATGAAGGATGAAACTGAGCCATCTCAGTGAGCAGGACTAAGAAATAAGAAAAAGAGCAAACAGCAGGTGGCGCTATACAGATACATTTTATTAAATAACTCAGCGGCTATGCTTAATTTTTAATTACATGCAATTACAAAAGTATTCAGATCCAGGTACTGGTTTAAAAACTGTAAAATATTTTTTGTGGGACAACCCCTTTAAGTTGGTAGTGTATACATGAAAATAATCTATTGCTGAATGTTATGGTTATGGCTATACTACTATTCCTACAAATGATGGGGGTGATAATTGCCTTTTTAAGGTTCATATGCTATATGAATCTATTAAGTGAATAGCTATTATCAGGCTTCATGGGATAGAGTAGATCTCTGTATGCCCTTATGAGCAATAGTTTCTCTTCTTCAAAGTTTTCTACTTCATAGTCTTTTTGAGACAGTGCATAAACCCCTAGTCTAGTTGTGCAGGATGGTGGCCACAGTGTATGCCACCCTGACCTAATCGGACAACTTTCTACGATGTGAACTTTTCCTTAAACACACTAGGGTTCAATTCCTTAATCATAGAGTTGGGACTGTTAATATATGAAA
Source organism: Rhinella marina (assembly GCA_900303285.1). NCBI lineage: Eukaryota > Metazoa > Chordata > Amphibia > Anura > Bufonidae > Rhinella > Rhinella marina. The sequence continues at coordinate 76,636 of ONZH01010995.1, read as the reverse complement.
CTTTTACTATTATGAAAATTCCACATATAAATTAAAGAAGCGCTCCAGTAGAGATGAGCGAATCTATTTGCCGCTTCGTAATTCGTATCGAATCTTGGAAATTTTCTCCTCCGAAGCGATTTTTTCGGATTTGCTTCGTATTATTCATAAATCTTCGCAAAATTTTGAACGCTAACGATACGCTAACGATACGCCTCTGCGTGAGGCAGGAAAATGATGATACGCCCCCGCAAGAGTGGCAAAGTGAAGATACGCCCCCCTTAGAACTGGAAAAAAACAGCCCGGCCCACCGGGATCTAACTATTTGCACGTATAGGGACTGAAGACTCCTCCCTCAGTACTCCACTCTCCTCTGAACCAGTTTAGACCAGCGCTGAACACTGAGCAAGTAGCAAGCATGGCTAAAGAGCTGCGTCCCAACTGGAACCAGATGGCCTTAGGGGACGAGTTCCCTGAACCACCGCCCGCTCCAGACATCAGGGTGTCACGCTCTGAACTGAAGGCGAGTAACCCACCTACAGTGCCCTTATTCTCCTCACCGCCTACGGAGTTAGCTGCGCATCGAGAGGCAGTTCTTTGTCGTCAGGCGGATAGTGCGCCTGCTGTGGCTGGTGCGGTTGGAGCGTCTGCTGTTGCTCGTACGGTGGAGGCGGCTGGAGCGTCCACTTCGCCGCCCAGGAGGAGATCTACGACAACACCTTCCATAAAGCAGAACCCGATTGTGCCACCATCGGTGACGGCCCATGCGCAGACCCTCTGGGACTGTAAAAACGCTGTGGAGGACTGGGTCATCCAGGTACTGGACCACCCTAGGCCGGGAGATCCTGCATTGGAACGCCGAAAGTGAACGGTCCTGTGGTTTTCCGTTGAGAGAGGGTCTGGCTTCCTGGCAGACGATGAGGACGGAAAGGAGTATTTTGTGGGCCGCAGGTCGGTGAAACGGACTTACCTGCCACAACCTCGGCACAGCCTGTACGTGGGGGATCAGGTGGAGTACACTCCCATGGCGTCCCTGAAAGGCCCCTTTACGACCAGGTTACCCTCCTTTGAAAGCTGCTGGTACCTGCAACAGAACCTGAAGTGTGGCCGGATGAAACACCAGGTCCAGGACACTTGCGCTGCCTTCAGGAGTCCCTAGATGGCATCCTCCGGTTCAGGGAAAAGCCACAGCCGAAGCCTCTGATTCTTGGACTGCCAGCTCCACCACCACCACCACCACAGTCCTTTCAGCTGGGTAAGGCTACTTTCACACTAGCGTTTTAAAATTCCGGTATTGAGTTCCGTCATAGGGGCTCAATACCGGAATAAAACGCTTCAGTTTTGTCCCCATTCATTGTCAATGGGGACAAAACTGAACTGAAGACAACGGAATGCTCCTGAAAGCATTCCGTTCCGTCTTCAGACTGGAGAACAAACCGCAGCATGCTGCGGTTTGCTCTCCGGTCCAGGCATCCGCACCAAGACGGATCCGGAATGACCCCCAATGCAAGTCAATGGGGGTGGATCCGTCTGGTGTGACCATAATGGTAACCGGATCTGCCCTCCATTGACTTTCAATGGAGTCCATTACGGATCCGGCTACACATAGACACATACAGACACAGACACACACATAAACATAAACATACACACACATATAGACATACAAACACACATACATACTTACATGCTCCCCAGCAGGTCTTCGGAGCGTCAGGGACAGGAGGGCTCACACAGGTCACGATTCCCCACAGCGCCCTCTGCTGGGCGCCTGGTGGAATCGTCATGATTCCACCAGGCGCCCAGCAGAGGGCGCTGTGCGGAATCGTGACCTGTGTGAGCCGTCCTGTCCCTCTGACGCTCCGAAGACCTGCCAGGGAGCATGTAAGTATGTATGTGTGTTTGTATGTCTATATGTGTGTGTATGTTCATGTTTATGTGTATGTATGTACTGTGTGACATGTGTGGGGCCGGAGCGCGGTTCCGGCTCCACACATGTCACTGCGGCAGGCCTGATCCGGCAGCACCCTTCACCTGCCGGATCAGGCCTGCCGCCAGTGTGAAAGTAGCCTAAGCTGACAACAACATCGTTTACATTCCATTCCAAGGTCATCCACCAATACCAGCTGCCGTGGAAGATGAAGCCAGAAGCCAGGGAAGATAGGGCTACTTCCCTGGATGCAACCTTGCCAGAACCGCTGCAGCCAGAAGTCCTTACCCCTGCTGTCCCGGCAGGAGGATCCGGAAAAGCACAAATGGCTGCAGTGCTCACCAGCGTCACCACCACCCGGACCCGGCCAAGTCTGAATTCCGGAAGAAGAGGGCACTGGAGTTCTACTACAGCAGCAAACATGGCCTACAAAAGGCAGGGGTGTCCTCTGATGACGTTTAGCAGCAGTTCCAGCGAGGAGGACTTCAGGTCCCTCATTTGAGGAACCATTCTACTGGCTGGGTGATGTAATGGACACCTCAGGAGGACCTATGGGAGCCACACCATGGACTGCACCTAACGGCTGAGACCTAGTTGCCACTTTTTATGTTTGGTTGTTTGTATTGCCCCCATTTGACTCTCACCCAGATGGGCATGTCTGTCAGGACTCCCCCCATTCTGCAGAAAAGTCCCAGTTGCACCTAAGCATGCCTATTTTCCCTTTTCCCCCTTCTCAGGTTATTTGGGAGCCCCCTTTGCAAAAAGTGTTCTCTATGTGCTGCTATTTTCTAATATATATGTATTGCCCCCGTTTGACTCTCACCCAGCTGGAGTGGACATGACTGTCAGTCAGGACTCCCCCCATTCTGCAGAAAAGTCCCAGTTGCGCCTAAGCATGCCTATTTTCCTTCTCCCCCATTCTCAGGTTATTTAGGAGCCCCCTTTGCAAAAAGGGTTCTCTATGTGCTGCTATTTTCTATTATCCATGTGGATTACACGTTACATGTTTGGATTACAATATTACCTCACGTGGATTACAATTGAATTTTGCACTATGTGTTCCAGACAGTGTTTTATCATGCTAAGCAGCCAAGAGGAGAGACTCTAACGTATATCTGAGCCTTTCATGCTTGCAAAAGTGAAATTGATTGTACTAAAATGTTTGCATACTTATGTCTTTGCTGTATTTTAGCTACACTGTTTTTACTGGTTCAGTACTTTAGCCCATTGTGTGTATTCTTTTTCAGGTACTGCAATGTATGTGTCCTATTATGCACTTATTTTCCAGTGTTTTTAGTAAATTATGCACTTAGCTGGATAGCTAGCAGAGCAAGCAGTGAACACCTTATTTTTCAACCTCATACGGACTGCCTCTAAAGACTGTACGCCACGGCCTAGCCTTGTGCGTATGACACATTTGCGTGTTAATAGTACGCTAAGGATTCGTACGCACTTTTGTACGCTAATCCTTACGTATTGCGTACTTTTAACTACACTGAATGTACGTTCGTAATTTGTGCAGGAATGTTCGCAAAACAACGATTGTTTTTCTGAACGTAGATTCGACCGAATAAATTCGTTTAAGTACGAATCTTGTCAGAAATTCGGCGAATATGATTCGCTCATCTCTATGCTCCAGCAAACATTTAAAGGGTTTCTGTCACCAGTTTTTTCGGTATGAATCAGGCTGACATTAGAGATGTGCTAATGTCACCTGATTCCAAGTATATATCTGTTTTGTTTACTGGTGCCCCCATTTTTATATAAAATGAACTTTTATTTTATGCTAATAAGGCCTCTAGGTGCAAGGGGCGTTACCCCTGCTCCTAGAGGCTCTGTTGATTGACAGGCCCAGGCAGAGAAGAAACACTCCATTCACCATAGCTTGCAAGGACCTTCAATGATGTCATGACCATGTGATCAGTCACATGGTTAGGATCACACAAACAACAACAACTGTCTCCTCCTAAACCATGTGACTGATCACATGGTCATGACATCATTGAAGGTCCTTGCAAGCTATGGTGAATGGAGTGTTTCTTCTCTGCCTGGTCCTGTCAATCAACAGAGCGTCTAGGAGCAGGAGTAACGCCCCTTGCCCCTAGAGGCCTTATTAGCATAAAATAAAAGTTCATTTTATATAAAAATGGGGGCACCAGTAAATAAAACAGATATATATTTGGAATCAGGTGACATTAGCACATCTCTAATGTCAGCCTGAGTCATACCGAAAAAACTGGTGACAGAAACTCTTTAAACATAAAAAAAGATGTAGAGGCTCTTTTGTATGCCTTATATATACCAGTTTTAGTATGTGTTGTCTGTCATCTTGATTCCTTCTTCCCCTCTGATATGGTTCTCCTATCATGTCTCCCATTGTGCCTCTGGTAGTTTCATGGAGTTTGATCCCACTAAGGGCAGCCACTGAAAGATTAGTTACTTCAGTAACTTTTGTTCCCTATGTTACACTGCAGTCTCAGTCTATTCCTTTGTGATGCAGCCTTAGCCTGTTTCCCCTGCCCCCTGCTTGTGATAGGTTTCTTTCTTCCTCTCAGCTCTAACAAGCAGGAGGCAATGGAAAGCAGTGTGAAGCTGCAAATCAAAGAAGTACACTGGAGAGTCTGTACATAGGATACACAGATAGTATAGACAATTAATGGGGGTAAGGAGAATTTTAAAACGTTGCCACTAATTGTAGGGCTCAACTGCTACATCACCGTACTTCTTAGATTTGAGTAATATTCCCAAGTTAGTCATTTATGGTATATCAGAGAATGGAGGTTCCCTATTCTTGATCAGTCCATTCTCCATAATTTTTAATAAAAGTGTATCTGTTCTTGCATGCTGCAGCAGCACCTCAGATCTGGTGGTATCAGCAATAGTGTTAGGTATTGTTAATGTAATGTTTTGTGTTCTGCTGTGCATTCCGGCGTATGAGATGGTTGGCAGGAAAAGAACTGACCACCCTGTTCTTCCCCTCTTGGTAGGAGTGGGATGGTCCTACTTCCTGCCAGGAAGAGAAGTTTGAGTCCAGACAGAGAGGACATAGGAAGCACATACCAGAGCTCCTACTCAAAAGGACCGTGACCCATTTTTCTGTGAGACATTCACTCCAGGAACAGTGTAAGAGTCAAAAACACTGCTTCAAAAGAACTTCAGTGTGCCTAAACAGCAGAATGATTCACAAAACCACAGCATTACCTAGACCTCTCCCAGGCCAGTCAAAACCAGGCATGTATCATTCCTATATCCACAAGTCTCAGCAAGTGTCATTTAATTGCCACCTAACCAGCCACCATATCTCATCACCTGGTGAATGAAACTGTACTTTGAACCTACTACTTCAAGATGTGCCATAGGTTATACAGTGCCTTGCGAAAGTATTCGGCCCCCTGGAACTTTTCAACCTTTTGCCACATTTCAGGCTTCAAACAAAAAGATATAATATTTTAAATTTTTGGTGAAGAATCAAAAACAAGTGGGTCACAATTGTGAAATGGAACGAAATTTATTGGATCATTTAACCTTTTTTTGTAATAATAAAACTGAAAAGTTGTGAGTGCAAAATTATTCGTCTCATTTACTTTCAGTTCAGAAAACTCACTCCAGAAGTTGATTGAGGATCTCTGAATGATCCAATGTTGTCCTAAATGACTGATGAAGATAAATAGAATCCACCTGTGTGTAATCAAGTCTCCGTATAAATGCACCTGCTCTGTGATAGTCTCAGGGTTCTGCATCATGAAGACCAAGTACCACACCAGGCAGGTCCGTGATACTGTTGTGGAGAGGTTTAAAGCTGGATTTGGATACCAAAAGATTTCCCAAGCTTTAAACATCCCAAGGAGCACTGTGCAAGCGATCATATTGAAATGGAAGGAGTATCAGACCACTGCAAATCTACCAAGACCTGGCTGTCTCTCTAAACTTTCATCTCAAACAAGGAGAAGACTGATCAGAGATGCAGCCAAGAGGCCCAAGATTACTCTGGATGAACTGCAGAAATCTACAGCTGAGGTGGGAGAGTCTGTCCATAGGACAACAATCAGTCGAACACTTCACAAATCTGGCCTTTATGGAAGAGTGGCAAGAAGAAAGCCATTTCTCAAAGATCTCTATAAAAAGTCTTGTTTACAGTTTGCCACAAGCCACCTGGGAGACACACCAAACATGTGGAAGAAGGTGCTCTGGTCAGATGAAACCAAAATCAAACTTTTTGGAAACAATGCAAAATGATATGTTTGGCATAAAAGCAACACAGCTCATCACCCTGAACACACCATCCCCACTGTCAAACATGGTGGTGGCAGCATCATGCTTTGGGCCTGCTTTTCATCAGCAGGGACAGGGAAGATGGTTAAAATTTATGGGAAGATGGATGGAGCCAAATACAGGACCATTCTGGATGAAAACCTGTTGGAGTTTGCAAAAGACCTGAGACTAGGACGGAGATTTATCTTCCAACAAGACAATCATCCCAAACATAAAGCAAAATCTACAATAGAAGTCTTCAAAAATAAATGTATCCAGGTCTTAGAATGGCCGAGTCAAAGTCCAGACCTGAATCCAGTTGAGAATATGTGGAAAGAGCTGAAAACTGCTGTTCGCAAACGCTCCCCATCCAACCTCAAAGAGCTCAAGCTGTTTTGCAAGGAAGAATGGGCAAGAATTTCAGTCTCTAGATGTGCAAAACTGATAGAGACATACCCCAAGCAAATTGCAGCTGTAATCGCAGCAAAAGGTGGCACAACAAAGTATTAATGCAAGGGGGCTGAATAATTTTGCACACCCAACATTTCAGTTTTGTTATTACAAAAAAAGTTTAAGTGATCCAATAAATTTCGTTCCACTTCACAATTGTAACCCACTTGTTGATTCTTCACCAAAAATTTAAAATGTTATATCTTTTAGTTTGAAGCCTGAAATGTGGCAAAAGGTTGAAAAGTTCCAGGGGCCGAATACATTCGCAAGGCACTGTACATCTTCAATATCAAGACGCAGGCTGCATTAATTTCAAGTGACTGTACAAAGGCTGTGAAAAATCACGTAATGTTTCAATATCCCTTACTGCCGGTGCAGCGAACCCTTGAGTAGCCGGAGCTGAAGATGGGAGTGGTAGTGACCCTGATGTTGATGTGTCATGTGTAATTCCTCAAGCTGTTGTTCCCTCCCAGGAGGGGCACCCTGTGTTCCCTCAGAGCACTGCCTGTAGCTGTGGACTCCCAGCCTGATGGTAGTTTGGGGTGCCCATGGTGTTGATATCCATGTGGGTGCTATACAGGGCAAGTGTAACACATGCAATGGCCAACATATGGTGTTAAAAGAGTCAGAGACCAGGCCAGATTAAGCTTACCGAATGTCTTTCTTTACTGTGCACAAAATGGGAGTTATAGCACATCCAGCAGTTGTTTGTACACAATGCAGAGTCCTCCCAGGTGTCCTAGCATGAGCTAAGCAGATGAATACGGCATTGGCCCCCAGATTAAAAATCTGCTATAAGGATCTCTGGCTAATAGCTGTACTTTGGCAACTGTCTCTTTAGTGTTCACTATTCTGGGGTGCATAGGGTGTCTTAACTTGTTATCCCTCGGCAGCAGCATTTGGACAACCTTATTCTGGGTTACCTTGTTGTCTTTCTCTCTCACTCTAGCCATGCAAATCCGCTCAATAGAGACTTTTCCTTCCTTCTACCTTTCCACAACTACTCTCCAAGACTGTGCTGGATCTAGGAGGTTGAGCCAGACAACACTCTGAGCTCCGGAGAGGGCTTGGCCAGGTTTGTTAATGCTGGCATTGCCTGGCATTGCCTGTGCAGTATATAGCATTAATATTACAAACATTATATAACAAACCAAACTTTGCAGATACCCCCAGGTCTGGAGTACTGCACCAGGTTGTAGATCCTACAGCAATGAGGGTTCATACAATAGTAGATGAGTAGCACATGGTATGGGATATTCAAATATCATGAAGTGACTAAAATATGGAACAGATACTGGCATACTAGATCCTAACACTAAGTGTGACCATAATAGCCCCTGATGGCTTACACTCATTGTTAGCCTATGCCACAGAGGCATAGTCCTGACAAGGGTGACACCCTTCTTGAGCTATGAGGGGTGTTCAATAGGTTATCTACCTGAATATGAAAACAACATTTTCTGAGGAAATTAAACGTACTATCTTTCAACGTAATCCTCATTGACTTCAACACACATATTCCACTTCACTTCCAGTGATCAGATTCCTTCAGAATAGAAGGAGACTTCTTGCTGCTGCAGGAACCCTGTTACCACCTCTTGACTGCATTATCATCTAGAAATCATTGCCCACACAGAAAGTTCTGGACTGTAGGGTGGATGGTTCCGCTCCATGAAGCCATATTCCCTGATAGCTTTCCAGCTGACTGCTGCACACAAAATTTCTTTGGAGTTGTTGACCCCTTGTCCTTCTGTTGCATGGACTCTTGTTTGGTCTTAGGATCATGGTGGTGGACCCATGTTTCATAACGCGTAATAAATCGAGAATAGAAGGCTACTGGATTTTCTCGAAGCATTTCTAAATTCTCCTCGCTAAATTGCTGTCGACAAGTTTTTGCTCAGGCGTCAACATACGTGGCATGCACCAAAACATCATGAATGATACTGAATTCATGAGCTATAATACTGACGCTGACCGGATGATCTTACAAAATCGTAGTTCGCAATGCAGTCTCACATTTCTAGGAAGAATGATAGAGTACCAAATAGCAGAGTTTTAATAAAAAATCCTTCAGAATTGTTATTTCTTTGGGAATACAAGTAGGTCGGGAGACTAGAAAGGTCCTCTTTGATAGCTGTACATTCTAATTAGGCTTTCATTCTTCCTATATATATATGATAAGGTGTGTGGGGGGTTTGATTTCCCAAGACATATTTCAAGTGTAGCAAAAAACTTGAAAATTCAAAGATAGAAAACTGCCTTGAATATTTCCGATTATTCCATTTCAGAAGCAGGCAAAATTCCATGAAATGGAGAGAGCAGCTTTGATAAGGGACACGGAACGCGGTGGCGTAAAGTTAAAGTATACAACTCATTTCTTAAGTAGACAGAAAATTAAATGATTCCTGTTTTTTTCTTTTTCTTTTTCTTTTTCACAACTCCCTGTCAAAACGATTAGTACATAGAACTAATTACTATTCATATAATTGTTAAAAGTCCCTTTTCTTTCCTTAAAATGAGAGTTCTTTAACCCCACCCCTCCTCCGAGAAGACTTCTTGCAAATCTTTTGAATGCAAACTATTTGAAAAGTGTCGTATCAATTCCTTTGACACTTCAAATGATATTGCTACATCAAACAGCACATACATATGATCGAGTGCAGAAAGCAAACAGAAACATCTTCAAAATGAAGTTTCTAACACATTTTCCTGCTGGCTTTTCTTTCTCATACACTGTGAAGATCTGATGTTCAGGTCGCTCAAATATAAAATCATTAAGAAAGATTTGAGGGGAAGAGAAGAGAGGCCCAGATCAATGCACGCAGGGACTTAAAAGAAGACACGTTAACTATTTTAAACATTCCTACTTGTACCAAAAAGAAGAACACAATCCTGCCTGCTATTATGGAAATGGAAATTATTTCAAACAATGGCAGCAGCTATGGATAAAATTGTACAAGGTTTGGGTTATATAAGAATTCCTTTATGGCTACCAAGGACCATTCTGTCACTCGTGTGTACCTAACTGCACAGCCACTAGGTGGCAGGATATACTGAACAGACCATGAAAGGGGAAAACAATCAAAAAATGCCCATGAGTTTGAACACCATCCATTTCATCTATAAAGTGACAACGGTGCTCTGTAGAGTCCCTTTGTTGCATAGAACCTTCAAAGTTTAGTAACATTTTTCAGTTTTTCTAAAAGTGGAAATTCTGATGGTATAGGCTGTATTAATTTGGTAATGTATCAGCAGAATCACTATAAATAGTGGTTGACAGAGAAAAATTCTAGTGTACATACATTATTGTTACGGTATCTGTTCACGTTTTCAATTGTATACCATCTGGTCTGATTGCCTGATTTGTGTGGGTGTGTATCCAGGGCCATGTGTCTGTATGGCAGTGCAGATCTTCTTTTGTTCTGTGCCTACTGGCTGTACGAACCAAACTCTTGTAGTGTGAACATGGTACTTGTAGTGTGAACATGACCATTGTGGTTGTCAGTGGTGTAGCGTGTGTGTGTGTGTGGGGGAGGGGGGCGGCAATGCGGTTGCCATGGGCGCCAAACTGAGTTCTGTGTTGAATTTTTCTCTATGACCTGCCTAGGTTTTGCATTCATGTCATGTATTTTCTTCTTTTGCCTTTCTTGTCTGTTGTACCATGTTTTGCCTTGATCCATTTGGTATCTGTCTGTGTCCTTGTTATGGCAATTGCCCTAGCCTGTATGGAGCTTCAGTGTCCTAGTGTATGTTCTGCCATATTTGCTGTGCTGAACAGTGTCCCGTTCCTGTAGTCCGTCTTGTCTAGTCTGTTAAGTCTGAGCTGCATTCCTGTTCCTGACATGTCTTGCCAAGTCTGCTATGCCTGTACAGAGTCCTAATTCCATTAGCCCGTTCCTGTAGTTCCTGTTGTTCCTGTAGTCTTCCTGTGTCTTCATGAAATCTGTGAGTCTGGATCCCTAATCTGTTCACCTGCTAGCGCTCTGTGTGTTTTGTCTGTTTCCTGCATTTGTGTTTGCCTTGGATTTACCTGTGCTCTGTGTTCTGTATCATTCCAAGTTCCTGGTGCTTTGCACTAGTGTTCCATACTTCCCAACTTTTGAAAAGAGGAAAGAGGGACACCATGTGCGGCGCGCTATGCATGCCACGGCAAAAATAACGAAACTAACGCCGCCCAAAAATAACGAAACACCTAATCCCACGACATGTCCTACTTTCTAACAGCCGCTATTCTTTGGCCGTTAAAGAAACAGCCATGTGACTAACCTCAGACTTTAATTGGTTATAAAAATGGCCATCTGACGACTGTTAGGGCTCTTTGACATGAGCGGATGCCGTCCGATAATTCCACAGCGTGTAGGAGAGCCAAGCCCCGTGCAAGACAGCAGAGACATGGAGCATTAACATGATTAATAATGCTCTGTGCCTTTTTGTGATCTTTTTACTACAAAATCACAGTGAGATAAAGTGGTCACTGTGATTTTGTAGAAAAAGATCATAGAGAGGCACAGAGCATTATTAATCATGTTACTGCTCCATGCTTCTTCTGTCCAGAATGGGGCTTGGCTCTCCTACACACTGCGGAATTATCGGACAGCAACCGCTCATGTGAAAGAGCCCTTACTTAAACTGCCCTCACACCGCCATTTTTCACGGCCATTTGCATATAGGTAGTGATGAGTGAACTTCTGTTTTTAAGTTCGGTGTCCAAGGTTCGGGTTATCAGAGAATCCCGCTATGGATTCCACTACCACGGACCATAAAGGAATTCTATGACGGCATGCACTATGGCCAGCATAGACTTCTATTATGACAGAATGCAATACGGAATGCCTCTTATTGGCTTCCATGGTGCATGGCGTCATAGAATTCCATTATGGTTCAGTTTCCGATAACCCAAACCTTGGACGCCAAACTTAAAACACACATTCGCTCAACACTAAGTATAAACTCTGCCATATATTACACATATACACACGACACGACTGTTACAGATATATGTATATACAATCATACACGTGACATACATAACACGTACACACACATTACACTTACCATTCCTGCAGATGGCTGGACATCCCTGGTAATCAGCTATGGGGATCCACAGGACACTGTCTGCAGACTCTCGCCTCCACCTCTGTCCGACTACTAGCAGTGAGATGCAGGCTCTGTGTGAACAGGGGTGAGGCCACATGAAGGGGGGTCTTATCAAACCCCAATCTTGTGCAAGCTACTTTGACTATGTTGAAAGGAGCGGGATGTGGGAAGGGGGGGCAGTTACTACTTACATGGGGATGTGTGAAGGGGTGGGGGGCAGTTACTACTTACATGGGGATATGTGAAGGAGTGGGGGGGCAGTTGCTACTTGTATGGGGGATGTGGGAAGGGGTGGGGGGCAGTTACTACTTACATGGGGATTTGTGAAGGAGTGGGGGGGCAGTTGCTACTTACATGGGGATGTGGGAAGGGGTGGGGGGCAGTTAATACTCACATGGGGGATGTGGGAAGGGGTGGGGGGTGCAGTTACACTTACAGCCAGCAGCCATCTCACAGCTCCACACTCCACACGAGGAGACTGGTGGGCGGGGCCTCTGCTGGGAGCAGAAGAACAGGCTGAAGAGGATCGCAGCAAACAGGAGTGAGTGGGGGTTGGGTTCCGTTCTAGCCCCACTTGCTAGAAGAGGAGTCCATATACAGAGCATCCAGCTAGTTCCTGCTCTCTGCCCTTCTCCTGCACACCACTGCTGATAGGATCACAGGTCAGCCCAACTGGGTCAGCGCTGTGGAGGAGGGCAGAGAGCAGGAACTAAGAAGCCTGCCCTGCTGTCTGTGCAGCGTGGAGGCAGGGACAGCACAGACAGGGAACTTCGGCAGTTCAGGGCAGGGCTGCTCACCCGCTCCTCAGAGCAGCGGACGGAGCACCTGTACATACTGAACGGGGCCACCACAGTATGTGGGAGTTCGGGTCGGTGTTGGGACCCCCAGCAATTCTGGGCCCGGGGCTGCTGACCTGAAAGCCCCTATGTTAATCCGCCATTGCCATCAGCTGTCTCTGCCTCCTATAGAAGCAGAGACAGCTGAAAGCGGGACATACCTCCCCTGCCCGGGACAGCCACTAAAATCCGGGACTGTCCCACTGGATCTGGGACGGTTGGGAGGTATGGTGTTCATGACCATGGTAGGTCAGCTGCCATGTACAGCGGGACTGTCCCAGAAGGTAGTGGTCTTGTTGCCAACCCACTACAAAGTCCACATCCTTGTATAGGGGTTAAAGGGTGAATACCATGGAGGGTCCAGAATAACGCACTTAGGATTTGGCCCAATGTCAAACCAATTACTTGGCACAGTGGTTCCACAACCACTGTCCGTACGCGTGATTCATAACAATTATATTGTCAGGGTCAACCTTAGCACCGGAGCATCTGTAGAGCATTTTGGAAGACAGTAATCAATAATACTGAAGAAAATAAAAGCTTTTCATACTGGTCTTATATCGTCAGAACACTCCACATTTTGCTAAATAAATGTATATGTCATTCAGGTGAATAAAATAATATGTGTGTGGATCTCTTCTGTTACATGAATAACACAACATTCCCTTGTGAAAATATAAAAGCCCTGAGGTTAGTTGGACAAGACTAGAAATATCACTGTGACAATCTGACATGTCAGGACTGGAAGTGGGCTATCAGGGAAATTTCTTCTATTATGTTTTTGACAGTTTTGAAGAACGACTACGGTAGCGCCTACAGTACTTGACTTGCAAATTATGGAGATATATGATACAGATAAGAAAACATTACAAAATGAATAATATACGTAATAGATAATGAGGAGCGGAGATGAACAACTGTGTGGACAAAAGTATAGGGAGTGCTGCAGGAGTGTTTGTGAGATCCCATTCTAAATCCATAGATATTAATATGAAATTGGTGTCCTCATTGCAGCTAAAACTGCTTCCACTCTCCTAATAAGGCTTTCTACAAGATTTTGGAGTGTGTCTGTGGGAACATTTGCCCATTCATCCAGGAGAACATTTGTAAGGTCAGATACTGATGTTGAATGAGAGGACTTGGCTTGCAATCTCAATTCTAGAACACCTTAAGAGTGTTGGATGGGGTTGAGGTCAGATCTCTGGGCAGAACAGTGAAGTTCTTCCACACCAAACTCATCCAGCCATGCCTTTGCTTTGCACTTGGGTACAGTCATGATGGAACAGAAAAGCACATTCCACAAATTTGGAAGCATGCAATTGTCCAAAGTGTAATGGCATCCTAAAGCATTAAGTTTTCCTTTCACTGGAACTAAGAGACCTAGGCCAACGTCAACTTCTGAAAAACAACCCCATAACATGATTTCTCCTCTTCAAACTTTATAGGTAGCATAATTCAGTCAAGCAGGTAATGTTTTCCCAGCATTCATCAAACCCAGACTTGTCAATCAGACTGGCAGATAGACAAGTGAAATTCGCTACTCAACACAACACATTTTCACTGCTCCAAAGTCCAGTAGCTACATGCTTTACACTACTCCATCTGACCCTTGGCATTGTGCTTGGTGATGTTGGTGAAGGTTTGCATGCAGTTGCTTGGCCAAGGAAATCCATGACATGAAGCTGGTGCACAGTTTTCATGTTCATATTAATGCCAGAGGAAGTTTGGACTCTTTGCAGTTACTGAGTCAACTTTTATGTACTATGGACTTTTATCTACATTTATTAAGTCCTGCATTTTAGATTCCAGTCTTAGTAAAGGCCTATAACTGGCGGTGGATACGTTGAAGTTATGAAGAGGCGCTGGCCTCTCCATAATTTCGGCTCATCCAGCGCCAGTTGTAAATGTAAGACAGCTTCCTTACTGTCTTACATTTAGAACTTTTTCTATGCCTAAAACAGGCGTAGAAAATGATAAATGAGACGGGTATGCCGCTCACTCCAGGTCTAAAATTGTGGGTATGGCGAATTTGCAGATATTGGCACCATTAATCTTTGCGTTGCCATCTGCACCTAAAATACGCCTAATTTAGGCGTATTTCAGCATAGTAAATGATCCCCTATGTGCTTCAGCACTTGAAGCCCTCTAATGTGGTTTAACCTTTCTTCTCTAATTCTTCTCTAATTAAAAATAGCCTTGAACAGATGGATGGAGAACATAACTAAAATGGAGGCAGTCACCATCCCCAAATATTTCACTTTCTTAGTAGGTACTGACTAACTGTGTTTTACATTAAACCACTGATTACCTTTCTATTAAAAGAAGCCATGACTTTAAGACCATGCTGACCCACTCCGTTCTACACAAAATCAGCATGTTATATGAAGTCCCCATTGTTAAACTTGGTTACTAGGATAATATTTTTTAAAACTCCTAGAGAGGTCTAAAAACAAAAGAAATAAAATCTTCTAATCCTCCACTCTTGTTCCACACTCTTGACACACAGGAAATACCAATTCAACCAATCACTGGGTGCAGCGATGACCTAAATAAGTGATTGACTGAGTGGACATTTCTTCAATGTCTAGAGAGACCACACAGAGATCAAGGGGGACACAAGGAACATTGGAACAGGAGACACAGGGGACTAATGGAATTGAGTATGACTTATTTTGTATTTTTACATCACTCTGAGCCTTTCTTTAAAAAAATGATCTGCTGCCTAACCCCTTTGATGTCTACATGACCTGCAACAATATAAAAACCTCTTTGATTGGCTTTCTGAATAAAAGAGTAAATGATACATCAGATTCCAGCTTTTCATCTTAAACCTACCTTAATGGTCAAGAGGAAGCCCTGAGAGTCCCTGTTGAGAACTTCAGAGTCCTGAAGAAACTCTTTTGAGGGACCGGTCCACGTTTGTAGACCTAGACTCCATTCAGCTATTAGTCACCTAGACATACCATTGTACCATAAGAAATTAGTTGTCTGCAGCAAACTCTACCACTTTTTACTTTTTCCGTAAAATGAGAAGACGACAATGACCATCAGCAAAAGTTTTGTTTTTGGAATAAATTAACAAACTAAAAACTATTATTAAAATGAAAGAAAATAGTAATAATAAGGCATTTCACTTAAAAGAAAAGAAACATGAAATGGATGTTATTCATCTTCCAGCTTCATAAACACATTTCCCCTTGAAACAATACCAAACTGTCCTTTTTTTTCAGTCCAAGTTAGATTGTTAAAATCTGGCAGAATATGTTTTATTGCGTATTGAGTTCCCGAAAAAAAACAAAAAAACAAAACAAAAACATTATTTTTCATTGTCTGGGAAAAGTGAACAATAGGAATTTGATAAGATGAAATACTGCAGAAAAGACAAATCGCTTTAAAGTGAGCAGTTGGGTTTATAGTTTGTTCACAACAGAGAAATCTTCAGTTGCTCCGGATAACAAGTAAAACGATTCAAAATTTGCTTTTTGTTTTCAGTAATATTCTTATTTCCTCTTTGAGAAATTAATCGTGAGATGTGAGACACAAAAGAAGATGCTGTACGGAATGAGAAAGACAATGGGAAAAATTACCATATGGGGAGAGCTCCATAAAGAGGATTAGAGACATTGTCAAAGACTCTGCAACAAAACAGTTACGTGTGTCACAAATAATCATTGTCTGGGTGAAATATTCATGTGACGCATCGTGTGGTGACAAGGACTAAACTCTCAGGGTGCTTGTTATTCTAATCAAGGGCATATGTTACAATGTCAGGTACCTGGCTCTAGTGACTAATCCACTTGTTTCAATAGGTTACAATGAAATCAGTTACAAGAACATTTATAAGTTAACAAAAAAAGTATTTCGTAATTAAGATATCTCAAAATATTTACATTTAAAGGGGCCACACAGCCCTCTTCTATGGGCCCCAGGTGGCATTTTTACAACTTTCTAAAAGTTGTAAAAATGCCACCTGGGGCTTATAGAAGAGGACTGTGTGGCCCCTTTAAACACTCCCCTAGACACACCCCTATCACTGGCCTTAAAAATGCCCAGCTAGTTTATAGCTCCTCCCACCCAACTAGTTACATAGACATTCCCCTATCACTGTCCCTAACAACGCCCAGCTAGTTTATAGCTCCTCTCACCAGCTGATTACATAGACACTCCCCTACCCCTGCCCCTAACAATATCCAGCTATAAACTAGCTGGATATTGTTAGGGGCAGGGGTAGGGGAGTGTCTATGTAATCAGCTGGTGGGAGGAGCTATAAACTAGCTGGGGATTGTTAGGGACAGTGATAGGGGAATGTCTATGTAACTAGTTGGGTGGGAGGAGCTATAAACTAGATGGGAATTTTTAAGGCCAGTGATAGGGGAGTGTCTATGTAACTAGCTGGGTGGGAGGAGCTATAAAGTAGCTGGGTGTTTTTATGGGTGGTGCTGGAGGTGTGGCAGAGGAAGAAGAATTGTATCATGGGTTTGGTTGGATACAGCAACAGTAAGTGCTACATACAGGATATAAATATACCAGAGTGATTTGTTTACATGGTGAAAATTGGGCAGGATAGTCCAAATTGATTAAAAAAAAAACACAAGGAAGATGTACATGAGCAGATCTGTTACAAACCATAGTAATCCTGGAAAACAGCTTTAAAACTATGAAGTACTGAAAAACTAATAAAATATTATGCAGTGTTCCTATACCTGGCACTATTACACTATTACTATACTATACATGTTGGAAATGTGTCATTTTACATTTATATGCTATAACATTATTATATTACAATTAAAATAGAACTCCACACAATTTCTAGAAATATGATTTTTGTTATCCGAAAACTTTATCACAGTGATTGTGTATTTTTTGGTTTTTGGTCTTGCTGCCTAGTCTGCTCCTATCTGACTGCAACAAGCATTTATAGAATAAAGAAAAAAAACAAGGTTTTACAGTTTCTGGGTTGATTTGCGTCTATTGTGCTTTGTTAAGGATGAGTCTCCATGGAGCCCAAGGGCAAAACTCTAGAGGCCTGTGAGCTACCATGAAATGAATAAAAGCTTCTTGATATTGAAGCAATTACTAATTGCAAAGACTTTCCAATTGCACAAATGAATTAAGGCTCAGCTATTAACCCTTCGTATATATCATGCTTTTTCTTTATTTTCCTACAAAAGACACAATTGCCAAATAGATATCTCTACGGGAAACTGGACTGAATGGAGAAAGTTATTAATTTTCAAAGCAGCCAATAAAAAAAGCCAAATTAAATGTATATTTGGTCAATTTATGGATAAATGAAATGCCAATCCTATAACATCATATCCAGTAGACACTGTTGTCCGAAGTCTAGTGCTGAAGAGTTAATAGTTTTGACAATCATTAATGCAAAGTCATTAGTGTCTCCACCCTTGGGGGGGAATTTAAGCTCTGCACTCCAGTATTCTGACTGTTAAATGGGGTTTTTGCAACTTTGGAATGATTTGCACCAAAATTTGCAAGTTTTGCATTTTACACCAATTTTGAAAAGTGGGTGAGAAAGTGGGCATGTTTAGCTGTGTTAAATAGTTCCTCAACAGATTTATCACAGCGACTTTTTCATATTCAACTCTTTATTTAGAAAAATTTGTATGACAGCAAACAAAGGGATACAAGGTTACGGCTCATGCACATGAACGTATTTTCTTTCCGTGTCCGTTACATTTTTTTTGTGGACCATATGTGGAACCATTCATTTCAATGGGTCCACAAAAAAAACAGAAGGTAATCCATGTGCATTCCAGTTTCATATGTCCGTTTTTCCGTTCCGCAAAAAAAATAGAACATGTCTTATTATTGTCCGCATTATGGACAAAGATAGGACTGTTCTATTAGGGGCCAGCTGTTCCATTCCGCAAAATACGGAATGCACACAGACGGCATCCGTATTTTTTCAGGACCCGTTTTTTGCAGACCGCGAAATATATACGGTCGTGTGCATGAGCCCTTATGGGGTGATTGAGGTGGACGGAAAACATAGGTATATTAAGAGAATGAAATGAAGATTACTTCCCCTTGCCAAGTGCCGACTTTGTAGTGTGTTGAACATGATTTCCTCAACCCACTTCAATATAGTAAGAGGACAACTGTTTTCTTTTAAAAGCTGTGGAATAACTTTGCAGCGAAAATTAAAAAGCATATAAGATTTCTCTATCTATACCAGATAGCTGAAAAAAGTTGAAAACTCATTCCAGTAAAAAGGTGGCATAAGAGGAGCATTTCTATGCAAAAGTCAAACCAATCAAACCCCAGCTTTCATTTTCCAGAGGAACTGCAACTAAGCCAGTTTCCCTTTACACCAGTTTTGATAAATTTAGCCCAGTGTGTGACATTTGCTAAATTTGGCGCAAAGTATAACAATGCAAACAAATATCATCCTTGGTGTCTAGTGTTGTGTATTTTCAGAGGTTTGTTCTCCAAGGCAGTTCATGTTCCCTGTAGTTTGATGGTCCTGGTGCACAACAAGGGAACAGAAGAGACACTATTAAGCTGCTGTGGGGGCTGATGAGAAGATGAGGGTCCCATCCCAAGCTAGTCCTACCGCGCTTCACTAGGGGCTTTGCCTCTGTCTTGGGATGATTGAATGACCAGCAATGCCAGGAGAGGCCATTAAAGTTTTACTTTTTTGTCCCTTCTACTACATTTATATCTTTGGTACCCCATGCTTTGATGATTTTATATTTAATATAAAAATACTAAGTATATGGACTGTAAATTTTGCAAACCAAAAAGGGTCTCAGTGTATTTGTAGACCAATAGCGCTATTCTTCATTAGTTATGATTCTTGAGTTATGCTAGTAAATGTGCCTGTTTACCAGGGGTGGACTGGGAACTTAAAGTGGTCCTGGAAAAAATACTAAAAGTGGCCCCGTTTTGTAGTTGGGTCCAAATTGATGGAAGATAGGGCCAGCAATGCCATATTGTGGCAGATTCTACCACCCCAACAGGGCCAAATACCACAGTCCATCACAAAATACTTCCAGCAGCACAAAAACTTCCACTGGCCGGTTGTGAGGAGGACCCAGGTGGCCCCTGGGCATCGGCCCACCGGGAAATTTCTCTGTAAGGTCTATGGCCACCCTTGCTGTTTACTGCATTTACAGGTAAATTTGTGTGTACCTTTAAAGGGCCACAAAGACGAATATCTACTTTGCTTTATTTTTTGCATTACTTTCAAATTATGACATGTTGTTTTCTTCTTTCATTTGCATTTTCTTATTAAAAACACATCAACCCTGAACTTTATTTAAACTTAAGGAAGAACTCCCGCAGCAAAATCTTATTCTCTGACCTGCTAATATAGTACATGATATAGTCTGTAGTGAATGTAATCTTCTTACTGGTGTCTGTATTTATGAGTTATCCCCTCCCTTCTGATCCTCAGCTGTGTCATGTGACCAGCAATCAGACTTTCCAAATAACACAACATCTTATGTGTGGACAGGAAGTCAGTTTATCTATGTATTCCTACGGGAGCCTCAATGTCTGTCTCATAGGAATGAATAGTGAAGTAACTGACTTCCTGTCCTGTGTCAGTTGGAGATCAGAGTTGGTCAGATGAGTTTGTCACATGACACAGCTAAAAGGGAGGGGATAGTTCATAAATACAGTCACTGATGAGAAGATTACATTCACCACAGATTATGTCATGTGGTAAACTAGTATTAGTAAACTAATGTGAGCAACAGTCAATACCACACCTTAATGACCTATGTATAATATAGCCATCATTCTGTGACCACTGTACTGCACAAATCTCCACTTCATAGCAGAAATTCTTCAGATCTGTACACGTCACAGAGTGCATTGTTGTACCAGTGTACCAGTGATTAATGGACCACTTATATTCTATCACTGAGACCTTGCAATGCCCTGCTTTGTTGATGACCAAAGTACATGGAAGGTTATGAACACTACGCAACACATACTAATACCAATATATGATGTTACATTGATTCCAGATTTCTTCCATTGGTAGATATTGGTAAAAAGCCACAAAGCAAACTTGGGCCCTCTGCAAAATAAGTAGACTAGAGATGAGCCAATCGATTTTGAACTAATTGGATTCATTATGAATTTCACAAAAGTTCTGTTGCCAAACGAATACAAAGTTTTGGTGATTTGCTTTAGACAAATTGCACAAAAAGGCACCAGCACCTTTTTACAGTGAAAATTGGCAGGAAAAACACCAGGAAGGATGAATATGGAGGTTCACACAACCTTGGGAGGGAAAGGGCTTGCCCTGGTAAGGTCAGAGGCTGACATACAGGCTGTGAGCTAACCAGGGGAAGGATTTAGGCAGGTTATTCAGTCTCTGGGCTTAAGAGTCTCCATTCTCCATTCTGTGATCCAAGAGTATGTGTCTTGAATGTGTCTGGCAAAAAGCAATTGCAGACACAAGTCAGCAACCTAAAGGGTATATTAGACTACCGGATCTTATGCCCGATGATCGGTAATGAACATTCCTACGAACCCTTGTTACTGATCATCTGGCAGTCTAACACTGCCGCTAAATGCCCAGTGAACGAGCTTGTTCATTGGATAGTCCAGATCTTTTAGCATAGCTAGTTATGTCAATGTCACAGTGACATTATTTGCTATCACACCCATTAATAATAATAAAAAATAATAATAATCTTTATTTATATCGTGCTACTATATTCCGCAGAGCTCTACAATTCAGAGGGTTCATGTCTAAATCAAAAGACATCACGAAATTATAGGGTAACAAACAACTAAAACACTAGGAGTGAGGGCCCTACTCACAAGAGCATACGCTGTATAAGGAAATGGCGGTGACAAGAAAGGTACAGTAAAGTTGATTGTTTTATAAAGCGGTCCAGCCACCCATGTACTAAATAGAGTTGTGCAGGGTGAGCTGCATGCGCTAGTGTGTTGGGTGTAGAGATTACTTTCAGAAGATGGTGTTCAGTTCAGAATAAGATTTGGGGGATGGAGGGGGTTAACGAGGAAGAATCAATTTAGCGAACATAAGCCTGCCTGAAAATCTGTGTTTTATGGCAAATTTGAAGCTAAGGAATTTGGGAATTAACCTGATTGTCTAGGGACGTGCTCCAGAGAGCAGGTCGACCTCAAGAAAAGTATTGAAGACGGAAGTGAGAGGTTCAAGTTATGGAGGATGTTAGTATTAGATCATTGGCAGAATGGAGAGTGTGAGTAGGGAGGTAGACAAAGATAAGGGAGCATATGTACAGAGGTGCAGCACTGTGGAGAGCTTTGTGAGTGAGGGTGAGAAGTTTGGACTGTAGTCTATGGTGGAAGGGTAACTAGTAAAGTGACTGGTACAGGGTGGAGGCATCAGTATAGTGGGTGGATAGATAGATGATCCTGGCTGCTGCATTTAGGACAGACTAAAGGGAGGGAGAGTTTAATGAGGGGAAGGCCGATTAGTAATACATTACAGTAGTCAAAACGAAAATGAATCAAAACAACAAGTTTTGGCTGTTTCCACTGTGAGAAAAGGGCAGATTCTGGAGATGTTCTTGAGGTGCAGACAACAAGAGCATGCAAGTAATTGTATATGGGGAACAAAGGAAAGATCTGAGTCAAATATAATCTCAAGAGAGCGGGCATGCTGCTAATTATGATAGTACCACAAATTAAAATATCAAGTTTAGGTGGTTTAGTGGATGGGGAAAAGACACAAGTTCAGTTTTTGAGAGTCTAAGAGTTTCAGATAGAGAGAGGACATAATGTTATAGACTTCTGCTAGATAATGAATAGTGTTTGTAGTAAATCAGGGTTGATATCATGGGATGAAGTGTACAGTCGGCTGTCATCAGCATAGTACTAAAAACCAAATCTACTGATAGTCTGTCCGATAGGGGCTGTATAGAGAGAGAACAGGACCTAGAACTGAACCCCTGAGGAACCCCCCCCCCATCAAGAGGATGAAGAGAAGAAGTTAGAGCCAGTGAATGATACACTAAATGAGCGACCAGAGAGATAGGAAAAGAACCAGGAGAAAGCAGTGTCCTTAAGGCCAATTTAGTGAAGCATGGTGAGAAGGATTTTGTGGTCTACAATATCAAATGCTGCAGAGAGATACAGAGAATTAGTTGAGAGTCGCCATTCCTTTTAGCTGTCAGATCATTAGACACTTTAACAATTGCAGTTTCAGTAGAGTGGAGGCGGGGAAAGCCAGACTGTAAGTACACAAGATGTTCCACAAGTTTAGAGATGGAGAGGTTAGAAACAGCTTAGTAGATAGCAGCACAGATTGGATCAAGATGGGTTTTTTTAGTAGTTGGGTTATAACAGAATGTTTGAAAGAGAACAGAAAGATACCAGAAGAGAGAGAGAGGTTAAATATTGTAGTGAGGTAAGTAATGACAGCTAAGGAGAGGGCCTGGAGGAGATGTGAGGATCTAGTAGGTAATAGGATCACTGCTGCAGGAAGTAGGTCAAGAAGAAGAGAGAAGCCTAAAGACTTCTTCCGTTTTAGGGTCAAGTGAGGAAAGAGAACATGAGGAAATGTGGGAGGTACTGTAGGAGGATTGAAGCTGGTTGGTGACTGAGAGAGTGTTCCCTGCTGGATTCTATCAATCTTATTTCTAGAGATGAACGAATCTATTCGCTGCTTCGTAGATTCGTATAGAATCTTCAATTTTTTCAACTCCGAAGCGAATCTGGATTTTGTAAGATTCACTTTGTATTATTCATAAATGTTCTTTAAATTTTGAACGCTACATATGCTATGTATGAACCGTACGCATTCTTCTTGCCCCCTCCCCCCGAAGCAGGAAAATGACGATACGCCCCCTCAAGAGCGGGAAAGTGAAGATACGCCCCCCTCAGAAGCGGGAAAAACCAGTCTGGCTCACCGGGAACTTTCTGTTTGCAAGTATAGGGAGTGAAGACTCCTCCCTCATTACTCCGCCCTCCACTCCAGTTCAAGCCAGCTGTGAACAAGATCCAGCCAGAGTCAGATCACAGATTCACCTCAAACATCATGGCAAAAGAAGTGTGTCCTAAGTGGGGAGAAATGGTCTTTGGGGACGAGTTCCCCGAACCACCGCCCGCTCCAGAGATCAGAGCGTCTCAAGTCTGCAAGAGAGTCTCACGGCCTCCTGACTCCATATTCACCTTGCCGGCTGGTGCAGCGGAGGCAGCTGGAGCGTCCATTTTGCCACCTAGGAGAACAACACCTTCAATCCGGCAAAATCCGATTGTGCCAGCGTCAGTGATGGCCCACGCCCAGACCCTATGGGAGTACAAGAATGCGGTGGAGGAGTGGGTCATCCAGGTACTGGACCATTCAAGGCTGGGGGACCCTACACTGGAGCAGCGAAAGGGAACCGTCCTGTGGTTTTTGGTGGAGCGAGCCTCTGGCTTCCTGGTGGATGATGAGGATGCAAGTACTACTTTGTGGGCCGCAGGTCAGTGAAACGGCCATACTTGCCCCAACCCCATCACAGCCTGTATGTGGGGGATCAGGTGGAATACACCCCCATGGCATCCCTGAAAGGCCCGTTTGCTACCGGGTTACCCTACTATCTAAGCCCCTGGTCCTAACATCACCACCTGAAGATTGGCGGGAGGAACCACCAGGCAAACTACCGGTGCACTGCCTTCAGGAGTCACCAGATGGCACCCTCCGCTTCAGGGAGAAGCCACAGCCAGAGCCTCTGATACCTGGACTGCCACCACCACCACTATCACAGTCCTTTCAGCTGGGTCAGCTGACGACTTTGTCATTTACCTTCTCGTCTACAGTGATCCACCAGTACCAACTACCCTGAAAGATGAAGCCAGCAGCAGCCAGGGGAGCTGGGGCTTCTTCCCTGGGTGCAAACTTTCCGGAACCGCTGCAGCCAGAAGTCCTTACCCCTGCTGTCCCGGCAGGAGAATCCAGAAAAATAAAGGCACAAGTGGCTGAAGCGCTCACCAGCATGACCACCACCTGGACCTGGTCAAGTCCAACTTCTGGAAGAAGAGGGCAGTGGAGTTCCACCACAGCAGCGAGCTTGGCCTACAGGAGGCAGGAGCATCCTCTGATGTCTTTCAGAAGTAACTCAAACGAGGAGGACTTCAGGTCCCTCATCTGAGGAACCCAACTACTGATTGACACTTCAGGAGGACAGATGGGAGCCACACCATGGAATGCACCTGACGTGTGAGATCTAGTTGGCACTTTTTTTGTTTAGTTTGCATTGCCCCTGTTTGACTGTCACCCAAATGGACATGGCTTGTTAGGACTGCCCCCCCGCTTAAAATTCCCAGTTGCACCTAAGCGGGCCTATTTTCCTTTTTCCCCCCTTCTCAGGTTATTTGGGAGCCACCTTTGCAAAGAGGGTTCTCTGATTGCTGTTATTTTATATTATCCATGTGGATTACACATTACCTGTTTGGATTACCAAATTACCTCACGTGGATTACAATTGCATTCTGGACTGTGTTCCAGTGTTTTATTATCAAGCAGCCATAAGGAGAGGCTCAAAGTATATCTGAGCCATTTATGCTTGCAAATGTGAAATGGCACTACAATGTTCGCATAATTGTCTTTGCTGTATTTTAGCAACAATGTTTTTACAGGTTCAGCAACGTTCAAGCACTTTAGCCCATTGTGTGTATTCTTTTTCAGGTACTGCAATGTGTCCTATTAATGCACTTATTGTACGGTGTTTTTTAGTAAATTATGCACTTAGCCGGATAGCTAGCACCTTACTTTTCTACCTCATATGGACTGCCTCTAAAGACTGTACGCCACGGCCTAGCGTCGTGCGTATGATGCAATCGTGAGTCAATAGCACGCTAAGGATTCGTACGTACATTGTATGCTAATGCTTACGTATTACGTACTTTTAACAAAGCTGACTGTATGTTCGTAATTTGTGTAGGAATGTTCGCAAAACAACGATTATTTTTTCACACAAATTTGACCGAATAAATTCGTATTAAGAACTAATCTTGTCATAAATTTGTCGATTATTTGCCAAAGCGAATTTTGGATGATTCGCTCATCTCTACTTATTTCTGAAATAAGTGGCCAGGTCTTCAACTCAGAGGTCAGTGATGGGCACATGCACGTTAGGTGTTAGAAGAGAGTGAAAAGTATCAGGGTTGTTTTTGGTGATTTGAGAGTGAGGAGATGTGAGAGATGAAGTAGTTCTGTTTGGCAATTTGGAGGGCCGAGTTATAGGTTTTGTGAGACAGGCCTCATATATGAGGGAATATATGTGTCATCGGAGGCGTAGCTAGAGGTTCAGCACAGGGGGGGCGAAACATACTTGAGTGGGCCCCCCACTTAGTGGCTTCCCAAATGCACATTTCCAACTTCACAGGCACATACTACTAGTTGTGGTTATAATATTGTATTAGAAAGATGACTGTATGAACTGCTAGATCATCTATGCTGTTAAGTACAGTACAATAGACTTTCTACAT
This sequence comes from Rhinella marina, assembly GCA_900303285.1. Taxonomy (NCBI): domain Eukaryota; kingdom Metazoa; phylum Chordata; class Amphibia; order Anura; family Bufonidae; genus Rhinella; species Rhinella marina. Next base: position 50,650 of record ONZH01010995.1, on the reverse strand, counting down.
ACCCTAGTCTAAATACTCTACCACATAATGCAGTAAAATATAGGATTAATAGGAGTAAAAAAACAAGAGGACTCCTATGTTAAAGGAAACCTGTCCCCAGTTTTTACATCACTAAACAGTCCTCTGCCCCATCAGACCTCAGATCAGCATATTGTGCCCCATCAGACCTCAGATCAGCAGAACGTGCCCCCATCAGACCTCACATCAGCCTACTGTGCCCCCATCAGACCTCAGATCAGCGTATTGTACCCCCATCAGACCTCAGATCAGCAGAATGTGCCCCCATTAGTCCTCAGATCAGCCTACTGTGCCCCCATCAGATCTCAGATCAGCGTATTGTGCCCCCATCAGACCTCAGATCAGCAGAATGTGCCCCCATCAGACCACACATCATCCTACTGTGCCCCCATCAGACCTCAGATCAGCAGAATGTGCCCCATCAGACCTCAGATCAGCAGAATGTGCCCCCATCAGACCTCAGATCAGCGTATTGTGCCCCATCAGACCTCAGATCAGCGTATTGTGCCCCCATCAGACCTCAGATCAGCAGAATGTGCCCCCATCAGACCACACATCATCCTACTGTGCCCCCATCAGACCTCAGATCAGCAGAATGTGCCCCATCAGACCTCAGATCAGCAGAATGTGCCCCCATCAGACCTCAGATCAGCGTATTGTGCCCCATCAGACCTCAGATCAGCGTATTGTGCCCCCATCAGACCTCAGATCAGCAGAATGTGCCCCCATCAGACCTCACATCAGCCTACTGTGCCCCATCAGACCTCAGATCAGCGTATTGTACCCCCATCAGACCTCAGATCAGCAGAATGTGCCCCCATTAGTCCTCACATCAGCCTAATGTGCCCCCATCAGACCTCAGATCAGCCTACTGTGCCCCCATCAGACCTCAGATCAGCATATTGTGCCCCATCAGACCTCAGATCAGCATATTGTGCCCCCATCAGACCTCAGATCAGCAGAATGTGCCCCCATCAGATCTCCCATCAGCCTATTGTGCCCCATCAGACCACAGATCAGCATATTGTACCCCCATCAGACCTCAGATCAGCAGAATGTGCCCCATCAGTCCTCACATCACCCTACTGTGCCCCCATCAGACCTCAGATCAGCGTATTGTGCCTCCATCAGACCTCAGATCAGCGTATTGTGCCCCATCAGACCTCACATCAGCCTACTGTGCCCCCATCAGACCTCAGATCAGTGTATTGTGCCCCCATCAGACCTCAGATCAGTGTATTGTGCCCCATCAGACCTCAGATCAGTGTATTGTGCCCCCATCAGACCTCAGATCAGCGTATTGTGCCCCCTTCAGACCTCACATCAGCCTACTGTGCCCCATCAGACCTCAGATCAGCGTATTGTGCCCCATCAGACCTCACATCAGCCTACTGTGCCCCCATCAGACCTCAGATCAGTGTATTGTGCCCCCATCAGACCTCAGATCAGCGTATTGTGCCCCCATCAGACCTCAGATCAGCGTATTGTGCCCCATCAGACCTCAGATCAGTGTATTGTGCCCCATCAGACCTCAGATCAGCGTATTGTGCCCCCATCAGACCTCAGATCAGTGTATTGTGCCCCCATCAGACCTCAGATCAGTGTATTGTGCCCCCATCAGACCTCAGATCAGCGTATTGTGCCCCCATCAGACCTCAGATCAGCGTATTGTGCCCCCATCAGACCTCAGATCAGCCGTGCAGCGTCAGGTCATAGTGCACGCCGGCCAGGGAGATAGTGGAGCGCCGGACCGGAGGGCAGCTGCAGCGCGGGACAGGTGAGAAAGGTTTTTTATTTTAATCTTATATGGCTGGGTGGGCTGATCTGAGGTCTGATGGGGGTCCCTAAATACAAGTGAGCGCATAATGGAAGCGCTCACTTGTATCGCCTGTTAGTCATCCTTGCTGGGCCCCCCCCTGAGTCACTGGGCCCGGAGCCGTCGCCCCCCTCTGCCCCCCAGGTAGCTACGCCTCTGTGTGTCATATATGAGGAGGACTGCTGGACCATATACCACCCCCCCCAGGTAATTTGCTGCTTTTACCAGGAGGACTGGTGGGTTGCAATGGTCACAGCTAGCAGGCTGTCTGACCAAAGCTGTCTGACCTAGAGGTGAGTTAGGGAGACCTCTGTATAGTGAGTGCCTAGCCGGGCAAGCGTTTGTTGTTTTGTGTTGATGTAACACTTTGTGAGGTTAAGCTGCAACTTCATGGTACTGAGTGATTCCAAACTTGGAAGTGTGATGTGCTGTGTGACAAATAAAGCACTGTTTGATCTTGAAAACCCCGTTTGTTGAGAAGTCTGTCATTGCCGACCCCTGAGAGAGAGAGCGATCCCATACAGTTTTAAGCATAAATTAGGAAATAAAGGAAATCTACAGATATTTGTGATTTTCTCCATAAGCGTTCGGCACACCTACAGCACCTCTGGAGAAAATATGTTTCAGGTGTGCCAGGTTTGCCATATTCTACATTGGGAAGGTCGGATTGTAATTGGAACTGCTTCATCCACAGTGATTTTGAGGGTATGGTTGTAATGATTAGCAGCTAGATCTGGACAAAAAAAGAGATTGGGATGAGAGATAACAATAGGGTGTCAATGAGTTGCTTGGAGTTAATGGTGTGTAGGTTTCCGTATGTGTGAAAGGCAGGAATGTCATGAGAAGAGTGAGAGATCTTTATAGTAAAGGAAATAAATTTGTGGTCAGAAAGCGGGTAGCGTGAGCAGAGGCAGAAGAAGACTATATCAACTGTATTGCCATCTTCGTGCGTGGTAGTGAGTTGTCAGAGGCCAAAAGAGGAGGTTATAGAAAGAAAGTGAGAGACTGATTGGGAGATAGGATCATCAATGGTGATGTTAAAATCAGTCACAATAAGAGTTGGTAGTTTGGATGATAAGAGGTGAGGAAGCCAGGCAGCAAAGTTATCCAGGAAGTGGTGGGGAGGTCTGGGCGTATTAGACAATAGCCACTCCCAGGGGAAATGGGCAGAAGAGTCTGATGGTGTGAACCTCAAAAGAAGGGAATGTTAGAGAGGGTATATGGGGAATGACTTGAAATGTTCATTGTGGAGAAAGTAGTATGCCTACTCTTCAACCATGCCTACTCCTCCGCAATGATTTAAAAAGCTTAAATGGGGTGGTGGAAGGCAAGAATTAGAAAAAAAAGAGACAGAAAAGAGAAGAAAAATATGAGTCCTATTTGGCCTCAGAGCATCATATTCCAATCTTCAGAGCGCCTTTGAATCGGGTATAATCAATTTGGACCCAAATCTAATTTTTTGGCAGATTCAACAAATTAATCAAATTAAAAAAAAAAAACCACATAGTGGTATTTGGGCCTATGTTATAGTTGTCAACCCAACAGCTTTAGGCCAGGCTTGGTTATTGAAGTACAAATCCATGTGTATTAGGGCTTAGTCACACATCAATTAATCAAAGATATGTGTTGTATGTGTTTTTTTTCATGGATAGCACACATATCCATTGATTTTAAAGTGTGTATTCAGACATCCTTGTTTTTTCATTGTCTATAGGTCATTGGAAAAACAACGAGACATGCACTACTTTGGTCCATGGTGCAGACCATACACGAAGTCTATGAGTCTGTGCAAACCAGTCACAGAAAATGGAAGGTATCTGTGTTCTGTCAGTGATTTTCAACGACCATTGGTAGGATATGCTCTGGAAATCCCTTTTTCCAGCTTAGTAGTGCACATGGAATGCAGATCACACATGAAGAGCAAAAAATAAACACACAGATCAAAATGGAGCCTTCACAGACCTATTCATGGATAAAACACTTACCATCTTGTCATCACAAGCACGAATATGTGAATACAGCCTTAATTAGCGGTTAAGGGGCACTTAAGAAGCTTTGCTTCTTCCCTAGTTTGGACTCATTTCTGAATACTATACATTTAACTACTCCATGAATGATACAAAATTTGCAGTCTGAGAGTGGATAGACCCTGCCCACTATAAGTGATTAAAGATTGTTCGTGTATATAGACTGTCCTTTGTCAAATTGTAAAGCATGGCATGATTCTCTAGCACTATATGAATAAACTGACTTTTACACGTAGACAAGTTGTTATTGAGGTGGTCACATTAGAACCTGAAGTTCAAGGAGATCCTTCTGGTAAAGCTTGCCATGAGTGGGAGCTGCAAGTGTGTGCATTATTCACATCTTGTTCAATCACGCAGTTTCCAGAACATTGTTAATTCATTTTATAATAGTCAGGTTACATGCTTAACACTTTCACAAAACCAGGAGAAGAATATGAATCTGTCTGAACTGTAACCTATATATCAAGGCTCAATGTAATCTCAGAGCAACAATGTATCAATATATTTTCCTGTAGGAGCTGCCCTGAGTGGTAGAACTTTTTTGTTGTATTGCATGATAAGTTTGCTATCTGGTCAACCCTGATGGGTGTTTTAACTAGTATTAATTAAAAGTTATGTTTTAGGTATTGCCCACTGTGACTATATATATACCCAGCAGTACCTAGTGTAGGAGCACATTATCGTGCTATTTACAAAGTGTTTTTTTCCACAATGTATCACACTTGTATGGAATATAAAGTGAATCAATACTTCAGTTCTCAAAAATTTGTTTGATGTTTTGATTTTTTTTTTCACTTCTCTTGACCCATTCTAAACCACAGTCTAAAACTTGTTCACAATTATAGGCTTCAACTCGGGGGTGGACACCAACCACAGGGGCCCCTGGGTGAAATAGTATACAGGCTTCAACTTAGGGGTGGACACCAACAGGGGCCCTATGCAATATAGTATAAGTCTTCTACTTGAGGTGGACAGCAACAACAGAGGCCCTATGCAATATGGTATACAGTATAAGGCCTGAACTATGGGGTGGACATAATTTAGTGGTAGATATGGTCTGTCCATCCCTGACCTTACCTGACTGAAACTGGTGATGTGACATTAGTTTCCTAAAAGAACTCCAGTTGTGATGTCAGATTTCACATATACTGTACCCAGCTATTCATTTCAGTTTTCCTCCGACATGGTACAAAAACGCTAGAGGGAAACTGATACTAGATCTGATTCAATAGCTTTGTATGGAATCGTTCCAGTGCATTAGTTTTGATGGTAGAGGTCTTCTAGTGTGAACAGAAAAAAGTAGCATGCAGCAGTTTTCTGTCTGGTACTTTTAACCAATGGCTGTGTACTGAAGTGCAAATACACATTTATTGGTTGTGTATAAATCAGCTGGCTGGACACAACTGATAGATGTGAGCCCATCCTGAACTGCCAGAGAGTAGCTTACCTGAGGGATGCACATTTGTGATGTCACAATATTACTGTTTGAAAACCACTCTGTGATCTCATAAGAGCTTACCTGATGCAAACATATCTGGGATGTCACAGCATATTGCCTGTCTGAAACCCACTTATGCAGTTATATAATGCAAACACAATTGTGATGTCCAGGGGAGGACTAGGAACATAAAGTAGCCCTGGAAAACACTAAAAGTAGCCCCATGTCATAGGCGGGTCCAAGTTGACAAAAAGTGGGGCAACACAAATAGACAGGGCCAGCACAAGTAGGTAGGAATAATAAAAGTAGACAGGGGCATCAACTCCATAGTGCAGCACAACATTCCTCCTTAGCAGAACCAAAATACCGCCATGTCACAGTATTAAATTGTATCGCCAGCCTGTGGCTCCAGCCAGGTGCAGGAGTATCGGAGGCTCCTAAGCATTAATTAATGCTGAGAAGATCAGATTGTTATAAAGCCGGCAGGCAACTGTGAGGAGGGCTCAGACAGCCCCCTGTGCATCGGCCCACCAGGAAATTTCTTTGTAGGGCCTATGGCCAGTCCACTCTTGGTGATGTCACCGCAGTTTATCAGACTGAAGTATCCTGTACTGGTGATGTCACTGCAGCTAACCTGACTGAAAGACACTGTGATGTCACAACAGTGTGCTTGGAACCAACCAGTGCTGTAACAACAGCTTTCCACATTGAAACACATTTCTGACTGAAGTTTGTATTGTCACAGCTATCAGACAAACTTGTGATCACACAACATTATCCACAGGCCAGCACTAAAGAGGTTGTCTCTCTTCAGCAAATGGCATTTATCATGAAGATAAACTAAATTCAAGACACTTACTAATGTACTTTGATTATCCATATTTCCCCCTTTGCTGCCTTGAATCATTAATGGGCCTAGGCACTAAAAGGAAGGTGCAACTTTCTTCTCTCGGGGCCCACCTTAATGTTGGGGCACCATCCTGATGGAAGTTGGGGTGCCCTTTGTGTTGTGAGTGTTATACAGGTGCAAGACAGGAGATGTAGGTGCTGTTGTAGTGTATGGTTATAGGCCAGGACTGTGACTGTAGTACTCCTTCACTCTCTCTGCAGAATCTAAGGCTTGCAATATTATTCTTACAATGGTGGTTGTAATTCCCAGATGAGGGGAGCAGAATTAGGATAGGTCTGGCCAAGACTGTGTCTAAGTGTGTTTTAGCAATGTCCCTCACACTGCAGTCTCTATCTACCTTAAAGGGGTTGTCTCACTTCAGTAAGCAAAGCACTAGCCTATGTGCACGGTCCCACCAGAGAGGCTGATGCTTTTTCCTATAGTGTGCAAGCACGACCACCGGTGATGGATTGCAGGGTGGTCTGTAACCATGGAAACTAGCATTGTATAATGTGATGGAAAAATGAATCCAGCCAGCAAAGGAGGCAATATGGACAATCACAATACATTAGTAAGTGCCTTGTATTAACTTTCTCTACATGATAAATGCCACTTGCTGAAGTGAAACAACCCCTTTATGCAGAAAAAACCTTACTGATTGACACCAATGCTCAGCCGTGCAGATTCCAGACCTTTTACTTCTTTTTTTTCTCTGTCTTTCTGGAGTACTGTGAAGTAGGGATAGTTTTCTCTCTGTAAATTTCTCAAAGATCATGATTCTTAGGGATGAAGGCTTAGTTCTCTGAGGAAAGAACTTCCTCTCACTTCCTCAACCAGCACACAACTCACTGAGCTAGGGGCAGATCTAAGTCCAACACCTAAATTCCTACAGGGTTAGGATTATTAACCCTAACTGATCCATACATAGATATGCTGGTATAGGACAACATATTAAGTAACATTAAATAACATTACATAACAAGAACAGTTTGCAAGTACCATATTCTCAGATTCTGCAGGTCAAAAACTCATAGGTATGGCCTATGACCTCTACACAGTACCCCACTTTCTGTACTCCATGAACACGGTACTAGTAGCAGGGCAATTCCTACAGCAACAGGACAGAAACTCTCCACTCTCACATTGTACTCTGTACAATGCTCTCATGGTACAATTGTCAGGGCCTCTACTTACAGTCCTCAATACAGATGCAGAGGGGCAGTTGCAGGGTACAGCGTGCTGACAGAGTCTCAATCTCTGGGCACTTTTCTCTCTCTAGACTATCAGATTCAGGCCAACCATGTTGCAGTCACTAGAAGTGGTCTGCCAACAATTGCAATAGGTCTCCTCATTAGGGGCAAGCACTTACATAAGGGCCAGGCAATGGCAAAGCACTGGCCTGCCGCTGTTAATAAAATCAGCCAGGGAGGGGCTGGTCACAGAAAAGAGTGGAGCAATGAAAATAAGCAAATTACTCCATATCAGCATGGCTTCATGAGGGATCAGTCATGTCAAACCAATTTAATCAGTTTCTATGATGAGGTAAGTTCTAGACTGGACCGCGGCGAATCAATGGATGTCGTATATCTGGACTTCTCCAAAGCATTTGACACTGTGCCACATAAAAGGTTAGTATATAAAATGAGAATGCTTGGCCTTGGAGAAAATGTCTGTATGTGGGTAAGTAACTGGCTCAGTGATAGAAAACAGAGGGTGGTTATTAACGGCACATACTCAGAGTGGGTCACTGTAACTAGTGGGGTACCACAGGGGTCAGTATTGGGCCCTATTCTCTTCAATATATTTATTAATGATCTTGTAGAAGGCTTGCACAGTAAAATATCAATTTTTGCAGATGACACTAAACTGTGTAAAGTAATTAACACAGAAGAGGACAGTATACTGCTACAGATAGATCTGGATAGACTGGAGACCTGGGCAGAGAAGTGGCAGATGAGGTTTAACACTGACAAATGTAAGGTTATGCATATGGGAAGGAATAATGCAAGTCACCAGTACATACTAAATGGTAAAACATTGGGTAACTCTGACATGGAAAAGGACCTAGGAATTTTAGTGAACAGCAAAATAAGCTGTAGAAACCAGTGTCAGACAGCTGCTGCCAAGGCCAATAAGATAATGGGTTGCATCAAAAGAGGCATAGATGCCCGTGATGAGAACATAGTCCTGCCACTTTACAAATCACTAGTCAGACCACGCATGGAGTACTGTGTACAGTTCTGGGCTCCTGTGAACAAGGCAGACATAGCAGAGCTGGAGACGGTTCAGAGGAGGGCAACTAAAGTAATAACTGGAATGGGTGGACTACAGTACCCAGAAAGATTATCAAAATTAGGGTTATTTACTTTAGAAAAAAGACGACTGAGGGGAGATCTAATAACTATGTATAAATATATCAGAGGTCAGTACATAGATCTCTCCCATGATCTATTTATCCCCAGGACTGTGACTGTGACGAGGGGACATCCTCTGCGTCTGGAGGAAAGAAGCTTTGTATACAAACATAGAAGAGGATTCTTTACGGTAAGAGCAGTGAGACTATGGAACTCTCTGCCTGAGGAGGTGGTGATGGTAAGTTCACTAAAAGAGTTCAAGAGAGGCCTGGATGTATTTTTGGAGGGTAATAATATGACCGGTTATAGTTACTAGAGATGGGTCGTTGATCCAGGGAGTTATTCTGATTGCCTGATTGGAGTCAGGAAGGAATTTTTTCCCTAAAGTGGTGAAAATTCGCTTCTACCTCACATGGGTTTTTTGCCTTCCTCTGGATCAACTTGTAGGATAACAGGCCGAACTGGATGGACAGATGTCTTTTTTTTTGCCTTATAAACTATGTTACTATGTTGGGTGCAACAGGAGCAATGATGACACTCTCATTAAGGTCTATTTTGCATATTAAGAAAAAGTATCATAGGAATGGAGCCTCAGATCAAGACAAGAAAAACAGAATTTTAATTATGTAAACTACAGCTATGTGTCTATACAAGCAGTAGGATAGAGAGGTCACTGTTGCCAAACTCCCTTTAAACTCTTCCAGTCCAGTGGCAGCATTAATGTAATGTGACAGCTGCAGTGATGGCATACTTATACTGCTATACCACTGCAGCTCATGGCCAGGCCATTTATTTGGCCTTTCACCATTGGAGACCTTTCTGCTTTCCAGTACTCCTGGCTAGAGTTGAGCGAACGTGCTCGGATCCCCTGTGCTCGCATGGGTGCAGGCATCCGGATCCGTCCTCTTCACCCGACTGCACCCGACGGATCATAAAATTCCATGCGAGCGCAGGGGATCCGAGCAGTACAGTGCTCGATACAAGCACGTTCGCTCAACTCTACTCCTGGCTGCTCATCTGGCCCAGTATATGGGCATGTGCCTTTATTGAGGCAAGCAAAAGCATCTACTCAAGGTCTTATGCACACAACCTTATCCGTTTTGCAGTCCTCAAATCGCAGATCTGCAAAACACAGATACCGATTTTGTGCCCCCTGCATTTTCCCATTCCACACATCCCACCCTAAAAATGGCTATTCTTGTCCACAAAATGGACAAGAATAGGATATGTTCTCTCTTTTTCGTGGGACGGCAGAATGGACATACATTTCTGCATTTTTGTGGCACCATTGGAATGAATGGGTCCACATCCAATCAGCAAAAAGTGTGGATTGGATGCGAACCAAAAATACAGTTGTGTGCATGGGGTCTCAAGCTGAGGTAACAGTATCTAAATAGATTGCTGTCATTTAATGATGTAAGTGGAACAGATCTTTAGTTGAGCAGGTTTTTCTTAATGACGTTGTATTACCAGGTCAAGGTCTTGCAGATGTCAACAACACTGTTCCTGAGCTCCAAATCTATAATAGTCCCCCACCTATCATTTGTCATCTACAAATGGACAGAGGAGAGCAAAGTGGGGTAATGTTCTGACAACACACCTCTAGGACGTTGGGATTGTTCCCCCATTTGCATCCCTTTTTGGAGAGGTGAACCATAATGTATATATCCCTATTACAAAGTCTGATAACTAGCACAGCTATAGGGGTGCAGAGGTAGTGGTTGTACCCGGGCATCCGGGTTTTACCCAGGCCCTTGCTGTGGGGAATGTCTTCTTGTTGTATGCTGTGGTCGCCCTGAACTCTCAACCCTGTTGGACATTTACTCCTTCACATCCTTTACAAATGAGACAAATGAATGTCCTGCAGAAAGTACAGCGAAACAGTTAAGAGGTCAGGTAGTGAAAAGTCTAAGGTGGAACGTGATCTCCCGTCACCACTGGGAAGGAGAAATCAAAAATGAAGTGTGGCTTCAACTCTCCGTGGAGCGATTCACTTGCTATTGTCCAGCCAGACAATAGCCTTTTCATCTGAGCTTCTTCAATGCATTTTTAGATTCTCTTTCATTCCTCTATGAATTAAACCGGGCAACAATTAATTTCAGAGAGAGAGAAGAAAAAAAAAAAGAATTCAACAAGGATCTATTACCCCTCTCAGCTTCTGTTTCTGCAATGAAAATCTATTTCCTTTCTCTATTATGTCTTCCATAATTTAATGCCCATTTTATTAATGGTCTGAAATAATTACGGAACCTTTTGTAATTCTCAAGTATGTTTTATTTAATTGTGCAATAAATGTATAATCGCTGCTTTCCATCTCGGTCTATTATGGTGGTAAAATTAACAATTATGCAGCAATGGGTTTAGGTCTCCTGAAAATCACTTCAGATAACGAGACGTGTATAAATCATTCATGAGGGCGATTTTATGAAAAGGGAAGAAGACAGGGTGGGAGGGGGTCTTAGAAATAGGAAACTGATGACATTGGGAAACCAAAGACTTGGCTTCTGTGAGATCACAGAGATATTAACATATGTCTCTATGCAAACTATTTATCCAGCTGATGTTCGTACAGATCTATGGTACAGAATGAGAGTCTGAGGACATCCATAGGGCACAGTTTGGCCATGAAATGCAATCTTCTACAACAACTAATGTTAATGATTATGGGCTTATTAAAGAAAATTCCAAATGCCATATGATCTCCATAATTTATATCTATGTACTCTTAATAACTCAAAGTTTTAAGCTAAATTGAGCAACCAGGGGCGTAGCTAACTGCTCATGGGCCCTGGTGCAAGAATTCAGCTTGGGTCCCCCTTCCCTCATTGCCTTGTGGCCAAGGGTGGGGAAGCACATTGCCTTCATGCTGCCTGAAACAAAAATTGAAACGACACCTCCTTTCCCCCATGCCAAATATTGCCCTAACCCCTTCTCTCCAGCCAGAAGTATAATTTGAAAATTCTGGGCCCCAGTGCAAAATCTATGACAGAGCTCTCCCAGTATGCACTTTCTATAAAACTGGTGTCTTATGCAGCACAAGGGTCTTTGGGCCCCCTCAGGCTCCTGGGCCCGGTAGCGACTGCTACCTCTGCACCCCCTATAGCTACGCCCCTGTGAGCAACCACAAATGAGCTCTCGTTTTCTAGATTCCCTTTCTATGCTTCATTCTCAGGCAATACGTGGGCTCATGGCAATTCATGGGCTCATAGCATTGTACTAAATAGGCATAAACCAATTTTTGCACCCCCCCCTTGCTTTAATTTCTGATTACCTTGTAAAGGACCTGTTGGTTCTCCTGACTAGTCATCAAAATCAGATCGGCGGGGGTCCGGCTCACTGCACTTCTACTAATCACCTGTTTGAAGAGAATGTTTTTGGCAATGCTGCGTTCTCTTCAAACAGCTAATCGTCTGGGGTGCTGGGAGTCGGACCCCCTTTTTTGGTACTGGATGAAGAGTTCTCAAATCACTAACCACTTTGTAAATAATATGTTTAACATGTGCGGTAAATTGGCTTCTATGCACATAATGAACCTCCTTATTTATCTTCTGTTGTCTATATAACTCCGACGTATTCTGAAGCGCATCAGTAATCTCCAGTCAATCATTATCCAATCTCTTAATAATATAAAAATGAATTTCTGTCTGTCTGTCTGTTCTCTATGCGCGACCAAACTACTGGACCGATTTTCACCAAATTCGGCACACAGGTACATCAGGTGTCCGGGAAGGTTTTAGACCAGGTCTCATCTCTCTAGGACATACCATTCCCAAGATATTCCCAAAATATAATCTCCATTAGCCAACATTACAACTGGGAGCTTTGGTTTTAAACTCCAACTGCCATTCTCTGCAAAGCCACACAGGGAGGGCAGGTTTCCATAACAACCAGGTAATTATCAGCAGCTGAGGATCTCATCCATTTCTATTTACTGACACTGTTAAAGGTATTCCGGTTACCATAAATATAACTTATGTTTTTTTCTATTACTACAGTTCAGTAGTAATAAAAGATGTTTTCCTCCACTGCTGCCTATTGCGTGGGCTCATAAATAAGCATGGTATTGACCTTTAATTCAGGCCACCCTAAAAGAAGTACTTAAAACCCCCGCCCCAGGTCTCACTAAGCCACACCCCCAACTCTGTCAGGCCACACCCCCTTTCACTCTGCAGCCAACAGAGATTGAAAAAATAAAGGTAAAAATCAACTTTTGTCAGCTGCAGGGATGGGTGGGAGGTTGACTTTCTTTCTGCAAAAACACACACAAACATTAAATAAAATAGATTAAATCCACCCATGCGAAGCGTCTTGCTAATCCACGCCCCAGACTCTGTCAGGTCACGCCCCCTCCCACTCCGCAGCCAACGGGAATTGAAAAAATGAAGGTAAAAATAAACTTCTGTTTGCTGCAGGGGTGGGAGGGTGAATTTCTCTCTGCAACGACACACAAAAATTTTAGATAAAATACACTAATTATAGACTACAACTGTTCGAATCGTCTTGCTAAGTCACGCCCCCAACTCTGTCAGACCACGCCCCCTCTCACTCTGCAGCCATTCTGCAACGACACACAGAAACATTAAATGAAACAGATTAAATCACCTATGCGAAGTGCTTTGTTAAGCCACGCCCCCAACTGTGTCAGGTCACGCCCCCTCCTACTCCGCAGCCAACAGGGATTGAAAAAATGAAGGGAAAAATAAACTTCTGTCAGCTGCAGGGGTGGGAGGGTGAATTTCTCTCTGCAATGACACACAAAATTTTAGATGAAATAGACTAATTTCAGACTACAACCTTTCGAAGCATCTTGATAATCCACACCCCCAACTCTGCCAGGCCATGCCCCCTCCCACTCCGTAGGCAACGGGGATTGAAAAAAATCAGCTCCAGGGGTGGGAGGGTGAATTTCTCTCTGCAATGACACACAAAAATCGTAGATGAAATTGACTAATTTTAGACTACGACCATTCAGTACTAATAAAAGATGTTTTTTTCCACTGCTACCCATTGCGGGTCCCCATCAATTACCATGTCATCGACCTGTAATTCATGCCACTCTGACCCCCGCCCCAGATCTCGCGAAACCACGCTCCGACTCTGTCAGGCCACGCCCCTCCCACTCCGCAGCCAATGGGGATTGAAAAAATGAAGGTAAAAATCAACTTCTGCCAGCTGCAGGGGCGGGAGGGAGGTTGGATTTCTTTCTGCAACAACATACAGAAACATTAAATGAAATAGATTAAATATACCCGTGCAAAGCAATGTTTTCTTCCACTGTTACCCATGGCGTGTCCTCATAAATTACCATGGCATCGACCTGTAATTCTGGCCACCATCAAAAGAAGGACTTAAAACCCTGCCCTAGGTCTTTCAATGTCACGCCCCCGACTCAGTCAGGCCATGACCCCTCCCACTCCGCAGCCAATGGAGATTGAACAATTGAAGGTAAAAATCAACATCTGTCAGCTGCAGGGATGGGAGGGAGGATGACTTTCTCTCTGCAACGACACACAGAAACATTAAATGAAATAGATTAAATATACCCGCGCAAAGCAATGTTTTCTTCCACTGCTACCCATTGTGTTTCTTCAAATTACCATGGCATTAACCTATAATTCAGGCCACCCTGAAATGAAGGACTTAACCCCCCCCGTGTCCCATTAAACCACACCCCCTCCCACTCCGCAGCCAATAGGGATTGAAAAAATGAAGGTAAAAATCACCTCCTGTCAGCTGCATTGACTTTCTCTCTGCAACGACACACAGAAACATTAAATGAAATAGATGAAATATACCCAGGCGAAGCCGGGTCTTTCTGCTAGTCATCCTATAAGTAACACATGGTGAAAATGTATGAAAATTGAAGGAGAACAAAAGTAATCCTTTGTCATGTTTCAATCTAGTGCTGTAGTATCTAGTGCTTACCTCACTGCTGTAACCATGCTGCCTACTGAGTGACCACACATGTCTTTAACCACAAACATACCCATCATAACTGAAACCTCGAACTTTAGATGACCAGCCAAAGCTCCAGCAGTACAGGTGAGCTATTGAACCCATCAGTCATGGAAAAAAAAGCTTCCTACAAGGAAAGCAAAAAAATATCAGTTTTCTAGTTTCTACATAATTCTATTTTCTCCATATAGTAAAACCTAAAAAAAAATCTAGGACAATACATTTCCTACTGTGTTTAACATGTTATATGTCTTGTTTTAGCACATCATGCCCTCAACAGACATCTCTTTTCTGCTCCACTTGTACATTTTACTTCACCTATTGACGTAATAACATTTCAATCTAAGTCTTTGGATAAATGATTCTCAGTAATATCTTTGCTGGCAGGGGATGATGAGAAATGAATTGCAAAATCTAGATATCCTTGTAGATAGTTGCCTCTTATAGAAAGTCATACTGAGATTGTTTATTTTCCTGGAAGATAAAAATGCAAAATATCACAGAACTGATACAGAATTTAATTGGATCATATCTATCTAACCCATCCAGAGAGGAAGTTATGAGCGGTATTCCAAGTAAATGGAGCCTCACTGGTGTCCCAGTAATGGTAATGCCGTTCAATTTACCCTCATACCCTATGTAACATAGTCATTTCCATCTAGTTTAACCAGAGATTTTTGTCAATGAGAAGAGTGTGTCCACCTATACTTATAGCTTTATCATTAATGGCCTTACTTATAGCGATTCCATTAAATTGTTTTGACCTTAATTGGACCACCTATCTATCTATCTATCTATCTATCTATCTATCTATCTATCAATCTATCAATCAATCACTTTTATGGTGTACATCAGTCGCAGATTTTGTCACAAGCCATTTATCAACAAAATCTGCAGCTTTTCTCAGCTCATGCCATGTGTCTATGCGTCCAACACTAAGCATAGAGAACAGAAAGAGGAGAAGAGAACTGTCTGAGGACTTGAGAACCAAAATGGTGGAAAAAAAATAAAACAATCTCAAGGTTACAAGTCCATCTCCAGAGATTTTGATGTTCCTTTGTCCACAGTGCGCAATATAATTCAGAAGTTTACAATCCATGGCACTATAGCTATTCTCCCTGGAAGTGGACAGAAGAGAAAAATTGATGAAAGGCTGCAACTAAGAATAGTCCGGATGGTGAATAAGCTACCCCAATCAAGTTCCAAAGAAATTCAAGCTGTCCTGCACGCTCAGGGTGCATCAGTGTCAGCGTAACAGTTGACATTTCAATGAAATGAAATGAAACGCTATGGCAGGAGACCCAGGAGGACCCCACTTCTGACACAGAAGCATAAAAAAGTTAGACTGCAGTTTGCTAAAATATACGGAAGTAAGCCAAAATCTTTCCGGGAAAACGTCTCGTGGCCAGATGAGACCAAGACAGAACTTTTTGGTAAAGTACACCATTCCACCAAAAACG
This sequence comes from Rhinella marina, assembly GCA_900303285.1. Lineage (NCBI taxonomy): Eukaryota > Metazoa > Chordata > Amphibia > Anura > Bufonidae > Rhinella > Rhinella marina. The sequence goes on along the minus strand of ONZH01010995.1, from coordinate 34,693 downwards.
GAATGAGGCCTACAAAATAAAGAACATAGTACCTACAGTAAAATATGGCAGAGGTTCAAAGATGTTTGGGGTTTCTTTGCTGCCTCTGGCACTGGGTGCCTTGACTACTGTATGTGCAAGGCAACATGAAATCTAAAGATTAACAATTTTGGGTCGCAATGTAGGGCCCAGTGTCACAAAGCTGGGTTTGCATCCTAGGTCATGGGTTTTCCATGAGGACAATGACCCCAAACATACTTCAAGAAGCACCCAGAAATGGATGGGAACAAAGCGCTGGAGAGTTCTGAAGTGGCGAGCAATGAGTCCGGATCTAGATCCCATTGAACACTTGTGAAGAGATCTTAAAATTGCTGTTGGGAGAAGGCATCCTTCAAATATGAGAGACCAGGAGAGACCAGGAGCTGTTTGCAAAAGCAGAGTGGTCCAAAATTCCAGTTTAGAGGTATAAGAAGATTGTTGATGGTTATAGGTTGCAATTGATTTCAGTTATTTCTTCTATAGGGTGGGCAACCAAATATTAAGTTGAGGGTGCTAGTAAATTTGTCTGGCCCATTTTTGGAGTTTTGTGTGAAATTATATAATTTTTGGCTTTTTCCCCCTTTTTTATGTTGTTCCAAAACACACATAAACATGTGTATAACAAAACATATGTAATTGCATTAATTTTCTGGGAGAAAAACTTCATTTTCTGGAAAAAATTCAGGGGTGCCAACATTTTCGGCTATGACTGTATATATATATGTATATATATAAAATTGAGGTTAAAGATGATCCAATAGTCTATTATGTAACAAAACTGTCCAGTGTCAGGTTATGTGTTGTCATGATCTACAGCAGGGATGCACAACCTGTGGCCCTCCAGCTGTTGTAAAACTACAACTCCCACCATGCTCTGCTGTAGGCTGATAGCTGTAGACTTTCTAGGCACGCTGGGAGTTGTAGTTTTGCAACAGCTGGAGGGCCACAGATTGAGCATCCCTGATCTACTGTATATTGAGATACAACATGTGTAATAGGCTACAGCATGCTCCATTTATTTCTATGGAGTTCTGAGAGTTCACACATAATGGGAGTTGCAGTTTTACCACAGCTGGAGTGCCGGAGGTTAGCCATCACAGGGCTAGAGCTATGCTCATATTTCTGCTGGTTCTTACTGGAAACATCCCTTATTCCTTAGTGAAACCTCCATAATGCAGTGGTTTAGTGGTTTACTGTACTACTTCTGATATATATAGAATGACTATTATATAGACTATAGCTTCCACAATGCCAATCGCCAGAGGAAGATCTGTGAAGACATTGAAGCTGGAAGGATGGCTCTAAGATTTCAGCTCTGGAGCCTGAAACATTGGTCAATAAGCCATAGTTACAAGAGATAAACTCTGTGCAGTATAATTTGAACTTTTGCTGTTCAGGGGTCAACTACACTTCTTTAGATATAATAAGAAGGGACTTATCAGCTGGCTGTTGCTGTAAATGGCAAAACTGTGACACATTTCATTATTTCATTGTGCTGACACAGCCTTCAGGGAATGGGCTTCTTTGGAGAAACATTGGCTGTCCCTGATCATTGTGATGTGGCGCTCTGAGACAGAATAGAGCAATGGGAAGCTTTATGTGCTGTGATTTGCATTTGTCTGATGGGAAATGCTGAGTGCTTGATAATATACAGGACCATTATAAGACTATGTAAACCACTAAATAGCTGTCAGTGTATGATTGATAACCCACAGATGGTGATGCCCTTTAATCATAGTACATAAGTAGCCTTAGATATAGGTGACAGGAACGTAACTAGCCTAATGATATGTTGTTACCTATTCCTACCATAATGATGTATTAAAGGAATCGAATCACCACAGACATGAATTGAATCTCAGTAATACTCCACCAATGTCTAACAGATGGGGATAGGACTGCTATGACCCCCATACATTGCTATAAAAAAATGTTTGTGGGACTACACTACTTTGTCTTCTATCATAGACTTGTATCTGTTTGGTGTTGATCTCCTCCGATTAGACATTTGTAGTATATCTTAGTGATATGTCTGTGATGAGCGAACCCCTTTAACACCTTAGAAAAAAAGATTCTGAGCATCATCTACATAAATAGGGAACCTACTATCTTATTAAAGTAGTAGCCCAGAGAGTGACATGTTCACGTGATGGGTTCCTCAGGATGTCCTTGGCTTATTTTCCTTATGCTGAATGACAACTGAATATGTATGGCACGTGTCCAGATAAAGGGAATTCTGCCTGTATCTGCAGTGGAGTGCTGTAGTGGAGGTAGCTCAGAACAGCATGAGGAAGTCACATGACTTCCGCCATCTTCAAAAGGATTCTATGTGGCTGTGTTGACATTCAATTCCTTTAAGTAGATTAGCTGTCCTCCGGAAGGAAGGAAACTGTCTCCCTAGTGCCACCTATAGGTACCAAAAAAAAATATAAAAAGGCAGCACTGAAAAAATATAAAAATGAGAAAAGTTTATTTACCCATGTGGATACGCAATGTTTCGGCTCAACCTTAGAGCCTTTCTCAAGCCACCTATAGGTAGCTACCGTGTATATCAATTTCAAATCCAGAAATTAGCCTTGAAACATGTCTAGTGATATTATCCAGATCAGTCACCTATCTGTAGACAAAACCATTTTGTGTTCTAGCCTTTCATCAATAGAGATCAGGGTACCAGTTGGCTGGATGTCTGTGATCCAGGTTTGCAGGTACTGCTTCCCTCAGAGGGAAGAAAGCTGTGTCTCTAGTGGTCCTTAATACCATAGTAGTATTTCAAGGCATTTGTATGGGACATCCATTGACATATAACTGACTGTAGGTGGCACTCAAGAGACAGTCTTCTTCCTTCTGGAGTAGAGCCAGTTGGTTTACCTTCTTTTGCTATGGAGCTTAGTGGTATGATGTGGGTGGAGCTTAGCAGTGGCCCCAACAGGGGCCCAAAGAAATAGCATAATTTTGCTTTGGGCCCCAGAAATGCCAAATCTACTCCTGGCAATATAACCCAAACTTCTCCTTCTTATTGAAATATTCTCAATTATTCTTTATAGACTGTATTGGACATTGGGAGTCAATGAGCGAAGCGCAGTATGTTGTAAGAGTATATGTTCAATGTACATACTGGGAAAATTACTGTACATTAAGAAGTGTGAATATAGTCCAAGATACCGTGCCTTTCATACATATCTTTCACTGAACTCTAAACCATAGAAAAAAACCTCCCTGCTAGAGCTGTTACGGATGGGAAAGAGAGGAAAAAACCGCCCCGTAGTCAGAGCTGTTAGGGATGGGAGGGCAGGTTCATTGTCTCAGCGTCTTGTGCCCTTGTGTATAAAACCTCTTCTGTACACAGAAAAGAACAGCGCTTAATTCTCAGTGTAAACACTACTTGGGATACAGACAAAGCAAATGATCATTAATTTTCCCAATTACCACCAGCGTAAATGTTACTAATGGCTCGTTATCACCACCTCTCAGTGAAGGAAAGTCTTTGTTGCACAATTCATTACAAATGGCTTTCCTTCTGTTTTTCATTAATAAATCCTAGGTGTGCATTTCCATTGCAACTGACAAGCTGTGTTACTGGAATTGAGAATCTAACCTTTGCAGAAGATGTTTTTATTCAATCTGTTTAGCGAGGGATTCATGAATGTAGCCTCAGGCCGGTTTCAAATGGTCGTAATACATATGTCTTCCAGCGTCCGTATTATGGCTGTAAAAGTAAAACCTCCTGGCAATTTTACTGGACTGAGCCTAGATGACCATAGATTCTCCACCTAATTTGAATTTTCGCAAAAAAAAAAAAAAAAAAAATTAGAAGTATGATTCATCAAAAGATCGAAAGAAAGGCATAAAATCGGAATAAATCTGTGGATCAGTGTGCCATCTCCAGGTATCCAACATCCATCTTCCAAGAAAGGCATCTGGCCCATGCTATGGGCAGTACTGTGCTCAGCATTATTCAAAGAAAAACACTAATGGAAAGGTCTGGTAAAATGCCTTTCCAGATCAGGGGTGCACCAAGCCTTTCTGCTGCCTGAGGCGAAAACTGAAACAGTGTACCCTTCCCCATGCCAATTTCTCAACCTAACCCCTTCCCTTTAGCCCATGGCTCTTCCGCTGCCCCCCTCTTGCCCCTACCTGGTGCTGCCTCAGGCCATCACCTCACCTGGCCTCATTGGTGGTGTACCCCTGCTTCAGATTGCTCACAAAAAGAACCTCCAGTGGATATAAACAAGTGAAGTCTCCCAGGGGTACCCTCCTCTTTGGGTCTGCTCAACTTATTAATCTGTAGGGGAAGAAATAGGACAAATGAAGGTCTTCTTGACTGCACTGATGAAAAACTTCAGTGTATTTCAGAAGGGCACCCTTTCTTCCCTTGGGGCACACCTTGATTCTGAGGCTCCTGCCTGATGGTAGCTGGATTGCCCTTGATGTTAGATGTCTGGATGGGTGCAAGGCAGGGCATGTAGAAAGCAATGCTCGATGGTTGGTATATAGTACAAGAGTCAGCAACCAGGCCAGATTAAACAGAATAAATGTCTCTCTTAACTGTAGTGCAAGGTTGGAGTAGTAGTACACTCAACTATAGCAAAACACAGTTCCAGTTGTTCACAGTGTAATCCTCTCCCAGAAAACAGTGTTAGGATTTAGGCAAGGATGGGTTATGGCACATTTTCATACATGTCTTGCTAAAGTCTCTCTCAGCAGAATCTGTGGCTGGTGACAGTACTTTTATAATTATGACAGTAATGCTCACTGCGGCATACAGGTTTAATGATACGACTGGCCAAAACATTCCTTAAATGTGTAGGGTGTCTTAACTGTAATCTCTCCACGGCAGTAAAGTCTGTATTGTCCTCAGTGTCGGTCACTCCAATGTCAGGTCATGCAGATTCCAAGTTCTCCAATTCTCTCCTTTATCTTTCTCTCCTTGTCTTCTTTATCTTTCTTGCTGTTTCTTGCTTGATCTTGTAGAAATCACAAACATCTGATCTGGTCTCTGAATACTGAGGCCCGAGGAAAGGGAGCACAGAGCAATCCCCCTCTCTCCACTCCCTCCTCAGACTCTCCTAGAACAATCTAGAGCTAGAAGTTAGTTAACTTTGTCATTACAGAGCTAAACTGAGAGTATACAAAGCTTTATTAATACATGATGACATAACATTACATTACATTAAAGAATAAACCATTGGGACACTGCATCAGTACAAACAGAGGAGTGGTTTTACTAAAAAAAGTGGCAGCGCTGCTCAGAGGGAACGGCACTTGTGAAACTGTGTTTACTATATATTAGTTTTGTATTGTGCTGTTTCCGGCATATCTTGAAAAGTAATGTTATCTATCTTTCTATCTATTTATCCATCTACTTCTGTCTATCATAGATATTTAATCTCAGATTGATCTTCTCTGCATAGGAACAGCTGTGTCTTCAGCTTTGAAAGTAAAAGCTAAATAATCTATTCACTCGTCCACCTTTACCAACAATTAACTTGATTTGTGACAGGACAAGGCCATAGGCCAAAGACTAATTTCAACATCTGACCAAATAGAGAGTGGCAAATCAAAATGACTATCTGTATACAAGTACTGGGTATAGATCCACAATTAATAACAGCTTGGAGAACTATTTACAAGTAAGCTCCTTAAAGAGGACCTTTCATGACTTTAAAAAAATGAATCTGCACTATCTACCTGATAGTGCGTCCCCCACTGATGCCAGCAGCGTTGTTTTCTTAGCAAATTGTCCCCCGGTGGCTTCACACGGGCCCCCCGTTCTTCGGTCCGGCTTTATGCTAATTAGAAGGCATCGGAACAGGGAGGAGGAGACTCCCTGTTCCTCAATGGGCGTTGCTTCTGCCCTGCTGTGAGCGCTGTCCAATCAGAGCGGACCGCTCACAGCAGGGTTGAACTCCTTCGGCCCTGCTGTGAGCGGTCCGCTCTGATTGGACAGCGCTCACAGCAGGGCAGAAGCAACGCCCATTGAGGAACAGGGAGTCTCCTCCTCCCTGTTCCGATGCCTTCTAATTAGCATAAAGCCGGACCGAAGAACGGGGGGCCCGTGTGAAGCCACCGGGGGACAATTTGCTAAGAAAACAACGCTGCTGGCATCAGTGGGGGACGCACTATCAGGTAGATAGTGCAGATTCATTTTTTTAAAGTCATGAAAGGTCCTCTTTAAGTCGGCAGTGCAGATGGATTACTTTCAGTAAGGACATCAGTTGCCATACTTGTAATAATTTTTGGGTGTGCTTTATGTGAGAAAACAATTTTCAAAAGTAACAGCCTGTGGTGGTACAAAATGTCACAAAAAAGACTGGACAATGATCTAATGTAATCACACTGAACACACTGAATTGTTAAAATCACATTATTTATGGGACACTTGATTAATTTAGAAATATATAGAGTTTCGTTATGCCTATAGTCAATTATTTTTTAAGGTCTGTGACTATCTACATTGTTTATATGTTTATTACCAGCTATATTTTTATGCATATGTTTATGGTCAGCTATGTTGATATTCTGTCCTTGGTTATTTACATGATTCTTTGTATTGCAAGTTATATTGTCGCTATGGATATGCCTATACATATAAGTACAAGTGTATAGGGACACATCCCTATACACTATATCCCTAGGCACAATAGCAAGCAACAGATGGAGTGGTGTAAAGCATGCCACACTGGATTATAGAACAGAAGAAACGTATTTTGTAGAGTAATGAATCATGCTTCTCTATGTGGAAGTCTAATGGACGAGTCTGAGTTTGGTGAATGCCAGAAAACCATTACCTGCCTGATTGCATTGTAACAAATGTAAGGTCTAGTAGTGGAGGGAAAATGCCATAGAATAATTTTTCAGGGCTTTTAATAGACCCCTTAGGTTCAGTGAAGGAAAATCATAATGCTTCAGCATATGAAGACTTTTGGACAATTGTATGCTTCCAACTTTGCACAAGTAGTTTCGGGAAGGCCGTTTTCAGTTTTGGCTTGACTGTTCCCCAGTACACAAGGCACAAAGCAAGGTCAATAAAGGCATGATAGGACAGTATGGTGTAGACGAACTTTACTGGCCTGCTAAGAGCCCTGACCTCAAACTCATCATACACCTTTTCGATGAACTAGAATGGCGATTACAAGTAAGGCTTCAAAATTCTTGTAGAAAGCCTTCCCAGAAGAGTGGAAACTGTTACAGCTGCAAATAGATTAAGAATGGGATTTCATAAAAGCTCCTGTAGGTGTAATGTGTAGGTTTTCCTATACTATTGTGCATATGGTGTATCTTAGTTATGTACAGTGGTACTTGAAAGTTTGTGAACCATTCAGAAATTTCTGCAATAATTTGACCTAAAACTACATCAGATTTTCTCACAAGTCCATGGCTTGGGCTTATTTTACTACATCCGGTCCAGGACAGATTGCCATAATTGATAGAATAATGAGTTCTGTATTATACCAGCAAATTCTAATGGAAAATATCAGGACAGCTGTCCATGAGCTGAATCTCAAGAGAACATGGGTCATGCAGCAAGACGATGACCCTAAACACACAAGTTGTTTCACCAAAGAATGTTTAAAGAAGAAGGGCCAGCTATATTGCATTCTTTTGTTTGTGTTCAGTTATGGTGTCCTTGGCCACATAGCATTTTTGTTTGCCTTCCTCTGAATCGTTGCTGAAACTTCATGGACCTGTGTATTTTTCCAACCTTGCCAACTACACTCCTCAACACTGAAATTGCAACACCAAGAAGAACGAGACATAAGGTTATGCAAATAGAGGAAGTAGCAAGTGTCGCTAAGATCTGCAGATCATTAAATTCTCAAGCACCTAGCTCCAATTTGTGGCATGTGGGAGAGGCACAAAAACTAGATTAAAAGCAAAGTTTTTTAGTCATATGAAACCTAAAAAATCAGATCAAGTAAAGTGGGCAGAAATATGTATGCCTCTTGTTCGTCGACATGCCAGTTATCACAAACTGAGAGGGACAGAAACCTTGAAATGAGAGACCTTGGTTTATCACTCCAGCAGATCTCTATATGCCTAGGCTGAGATATCAGCACTGTTCAATGTTAAAGACCCACCTTCTCAAAGATTTTGTAGGGGCCCCCATAATCCATCATCTTGAGCCTCTTATTGCTGCATAAAGCTATGTGAGCAGGTAGTACCTGCATGTACAGTAGCTGTACAGTGGGCCCCCATAATTAATTTTAATGGTGGACCCTAGGCACCTCAAGTCTAGCAGTGTTATGTTTGCAGCCAGTTATATTTTACTAATACATGTCACCAACTATATTGTAGTTATATTGTTGTTAAGTCTATGGAAAGCTAAGTGTAGAGCTGGTGCTGTACCAATATCATGTCTAATAACACCAACATGAAGGAAAATGCAAATTGCCAGTGGCTGCACTAGCACAAGCCGGTAATAAATAGGTCTTATTGTCCTACATCACTATTTTAATGTCCTCATTATGCTGTGTTTGCAAACTACTTCATGATCCATTACCAAATCTCTTTTTCATCGAATATAAGCGGAGTTTCCTCCATGGTAGGAACAGATCATGAGGAAAGCAAATGGCCTGTCTTAGGACATTGATCAGTGCTGAGATCTTTATCAGCCAAGAGCAGAGTCACGAGCTGCAAGAGAGCAGCCCCAATTAGAAATTAATCAGACAAAGCCGACTAATGGGTGACAAAGCTGTGACCTATTAAATGGCCCGTGATCAAATCATGTCCCTTTTCATCAGCTGTGAAGCCTTCAGAATTAATCACAGATCATTCATCACCTTGTAAAAAGACTTTTTTTCAACCTGTATCGTAAATGTTTGCCGATTAGAAGTAATTACAGGGACAGTTGGGCTCGTGAACAGTGATCTATGGGTACTCATATGGCTATCGGCTTGAAAGCCATATTATTCAAGTTTATTAAAAGAAATAAGGTGAACGGGTATGGCAAAGATACATTGCTCTATAAGATCTACCAACAATGATCTCATTGTTCATCTTGACTTAACTGAGCAACGTTAATCTGTTCTTATACTGAATATCCTGATGTTTAAAATGGAAGTCAAAAAGGAATATCTCGAGTGTCTCTGACATAAGATCAAGTCAGCCATTGTGTAGGTTGAGCTTATACTCATCAGATTGTGTGGTAAGCTATGAATGGTGTGTAGGCCAAAGTGCTGTCCTAGGCTTGTCCTACATGGCAGGAATGGGCCCTGCAGGCATCCCCTATTCAGTACTATGGTCTCAACAAATTGATGTCGGACACTGATGAATTCATGTATCTATTTTAGTTATTAGTCAAGTGTATGCATGTGTACAAACAATGCATTTTGGTCCCAGCCTGGGACCGTCATCAGATCCCAGTCCAGAACTAAAATGAGTTATCTGTAAATATGCAATTGACTAATAAAAACTTTAATGGATTCATCACTGACCAACACTGATTTGCTGAGACCATAACATTGTATGTGGAAAGTCTGCAGTACCTACGATGAAAAGAAAAGCATAGTATTGCCTTGGACCAAACACATCTTCAAGATTGAGGAGAATGTGCTTTTTACTGCAGCAGCCGCTCCCTCTTCTCTTGTTTTTCTACACTCTTAAACTGTGCTGTCTTCTCCTCTGTCTTGATGTATGTGAGTTGCGGGTGCTTTATTAGAGTAAAATTGATATGATGACTTCATAGTGTGCCAATTTTTTATAGGAAACCTGTCAGGAGATTTGTCCTTCCTGAACTATGGACAGCATGAAATACCAACAGGCCCTCTGGTTTCAAACAATTATGTTTTACTCTCGAAGTGTTTCAGAGTAAAACATAGTCATATGCAACATGGAAGCCTGTCAGCATTTGATGCTTCTGATGGCTCAGGTAGCAGGAAGCTCCTGACAGGTATCCTTTAAACCAGTGCTTTTTCGGTGGTGTTCTCCAGACATTGCTTTGCCTTACTCCAGTGTCCTGAATTCCTTTTTATCACTTGCCTTTCCATGAAGCCATCCTTGACTTGCCTGATCCAATGAGTGCGTAATACTCCACAGTGCTGTCCTAGGCTTGTTCTGTAAGACCACTCTTGGCCTTGCCTTCACCTTAAACCGTGACACATGTTAAGCAAACACTTATTTTTTAGCACAAAAAAAAAAAAAAATTAAACAAGACCAGTATCTTACCTAAAATATACCTAAGGTTTACAGGGTTATGTTGATATATAGTTCTACGCAGGTGAGTGACTGGGTGACCAAAGACAGTTCTCCATAGCTTATATAATGGCACTTTGAAGACAAACCGGAGAAGAACTTTGATGAGCACATGTAGGTTTTAATATTTGGATATTTTTGCGCATTAAAAGACCCAAAGTCTTCTAAAAATATTAAAATGAAATCATGATGTAACATCTAGATAGAATATGACATATGGTATATTTTATTTAGGTATTTTAATTATAAAATGCTTTACTCTCCATGTTTGGTTCTTTAGAAAGGTTGGCAGAGTTTATACAGCAAGACTAATGGCTTCCTTCATGTTTACATCCTTTTAGTGTGGTCAGAAACTCTTTTTTAATGCACCTAAAATTAAATTTGCCTACGAAGGTCCACTCACGCTAATAGGAATCCTATTGTCAGGAATCTCCTGCTTACTTATCGCTTGGCGAGGATATGGTGAGTTCCCTCTATCTCCTCTGTGCCCTTTTTACTATTAAATAAATCCATTTAAACGCAAAGGCCAGCAATTCACACTCCACTGCACCTCTATTGAGCCCTTCACATGCAGATCAAGCAAGTAGTTTTGCTAGGAACAGGAAGGCCATCTAATGCAATCTGCTTTGTGATAATTTATTTGTATTCGTTTAGAAGTCCACTCCAGAGAGATATATATATATGTATATACTGTATACTGTGTAAAATTTCTCTTGCTGTCTGTCTCCCACTCCCACCCCTCTCTCTTTTTCTCTCTCTCTGTATATATATATATATATATATATATATATATATATATTTATATATCATATATATTTATAGTTTATTTAGAAAGTCTTCGACTTTTTGAAATATTTGGAAATGTATTAATATGGAAAAAAACTATTTTTTTTATAATAATAATAACAACAACTATAATAATAATAATTATCATTATTATTCATAATAATAATAATATTATATTTATTTATTTAGTGCCAACATATTCTGTAGTACTTTACAGTTCAGGGGGTTCAAGTACAAACAGAATCATAAATAACATAGCAAAAGAAAAGTCAATAGTTACAACAAGAGGAATCAGGGCCCTGCTCACAAGAACATATGAGATTGTATGGATAGAAGTGTTCAGATGCTTTACTATGACCCTAAATTTCATAGCTATGGGGCCTCCCATTTCTATTGATCTCTCTTTGAAATGTTTCTACACCTTGATTGGAGTCCACCTGTGGTAAACTCAGTTGACTGGACATGACTTGGAAAGACACAGCCCTGTCTTTATAAGGTCTCACAGCTGACGATGCATACCAGAGAAAAAAACCAAGCCATGAGTAGGAAAGAACTGCCTGTAGAGCTCAGATACAGGATTGTGTGGAGGCACAGACCTGGAGAAGGGTACACAAAATCCTGGCACTCTGAGTGTTCCCAAGAGCAGAGTGGCATTTATAATTCTTAAATGAAAGATGTTTGGAACAACTAGGACTTTTGTTAGAGCTGGCCACCCAACTAAATGAAGTAATCAGGGGAAAAGGGCCTTGATAAATGGTCACTCTGCCTGAGCTCCAATGATCCTCTGTGCTCATGGGAGAATATTCCAGAAGGTCAACCATCACTGCAGCACTCCACCAATCTGGGTTTTATGGCAATGTGGCCAGAAAGAAGCCTCTGATCAATAAAAGACACATAAAAACCTGCCTGGAGTTTGCAAAAAATAAAAATAAAAAAAAATACACATAAAGAACTCAGAGAAACAAACTTCTCTGGTCTGATGAAACCAAGATTGAACTTTTTGACATCAATTCAAGTGTCATGTTTGGAGAAAACCAGGTACTGCCCAATACCATCCCTACAGTGAAGCATGGTGGTGGCAGCATCATGCAGTAGGGGCATTTTGCAGCTGGGACAGGGAGACTAATCAATGTTAAAGAAAAGCTGAATGAAGAAGGGTACAGAGGTATTGTGAAAACCTGATCCAGAGGGCTGTGGACTAGAGATGAACAAACTGGGTTTAGACTGCTCTGTCCAAACCCGGTTCATTCCTAACATTCATTCATCTATAGCAGTTCTATATTCTGTACAAATATAAAATGTATGGTCTCCAATGATGCTTTCATCATATGCCTGACAGAAAGACAAGACATCCTTAGTCTCAGCGCATGCATTTATGTTTCAGGGCGTGCGCCCTGATCATTAATGAACCTGAGTTTGGATTAGAATTTTGAAACATACGTAGATGCATGCTAAGGGTAATGGCACATGCACAAGACTAAGGAAGTCTTGCGGTACTGGGAGCCATATCCACAAAGCCTCATTGGAGTCCATACATCTTTATTGATATGGATGAATGAATGATAGGAATGAGCCATGTTCGGACAGAACAGTCCGAACCTGGTTCACTCATCACTACTGTGGACCTCAGACTGGGCCGAAGGTTCACCTTACAATAAGACAATGACTCTAAGTACACAGCCAAGACAACACAGTGGTTTAGGGACAAGTCTGTGAATGTCAACAATCCTAATTTCACAGAACTCAGAATGCATGTAACTGCAAATAATTTTAAAAAATGTGATTTTTTTAATGTAAAGAATAAGTTATATAATATATTCAGCTGTTCAGCTGGTATTATTCCAAACTTGCTACACAAATAACTATAAAGTGCTCAGTCCCTCGGTCAGAAATTTGTAGTTAATTTAACTCCTATTATAAGTCTTCCTGGAGGAGTTACAAGGGCTCAGCACAACAGAGGATCATCCAGTGACCTCCAGTCCTAATAGGATAATAACAGGGTCCATGAGGACAAACAATGAACAACTTGAATAATTTTCTGTTCTGATTTTGCACTGATTTTTACTGTCTCATAAACACCCTATACCACCAACTTAACTGGGCCACTATGTTGACTCCTCATGGACAATATATATGGGACAAGCTTACAATTTATCTTACTAATAAATGATCACTCCTCCAGATTTAAAGTTTGTATTTTTTAACAATTCAGCCATTCATATTTTTTTCATCATTAAAAAGAAATACTCTACTCATGCAGGTGTTTGAGGTGTAAAGTTGTTAAAACTTGTTTCTTGTCTTAAAGGGATTGTCTCACTTCAGCAAATAGCGTTTATTATGTAGAGAAAGTTAATACAAGGCACTTACTGATGTATTATTATTATCCATATTGCTTCCATTGCTGGCTGGATTCATTTTTCCATCACATTATACACTGCTTGTTTCCATGGTTATGACCACCCTGCAATCCATCAGCGGTGGTCGTGCTTGCACACTATAGGAAAAAGCACTAGCCTATATGCACTCCCACAGTCCTGGCCACCAGAGAGGCAAGTGCTTTTTCCTATAGTGTGCAAGCACGACCACCACTGATGGATTGCAGGGTGGTCATAACCATGGAAACAAGCAGTGTATAATGTGATGGAAAAATGAATCCAGCCAGCAATGGAAGCAATATGGATAATAATAATACATCAGTAAGTGCCTTGTATTAATTTTCTCTACATGATAAATGCCACTTGCTGAAGTGAGACAACCCCTTTAATTTTTCAGATACTGTACTATTCAGTGTGTCATAGGTCAGAATATTTATATAACAATGGTAAATTTGTGATAAATTATGTGAATTATGATGTTTTTCAGTGATACAAAAGTGAAAATACATTGTTGCATGACTAGCAGGGCTACATTGATGATGGTGGAGGCTCCGGGGCAAAACAATGAGTGGAGGCTCCTTTTATGAAAAAAGTAAACAGAAAATATATACAGTAAATGTGTCTTTAAATAATGACTATTTAATGTCACACTAAAGTGCACTCAGTGTCTCTTCCGGCCTTCACCATCAGGATGCCTTCACACACATTTCTGCAACTGAAAACAAATTCCATTCATCTGTATGGGATTGTTTTGGTGTCAATACCCCAGGCTGTCATGTCAACCTATTGACACAACAACATTTTGCCCTGTTGAGGGTGAAAGGTGTCAGAAGAAGCCCCTTCCCTAAGGCTAACCACTCAGATGCCGCAGTTGATATTGACTGTAACATCTGACGGATTAAATGGTCAGGAAATTAAACAAAAAAACAAAGTTTTCTCAGAACCTGGTCAATGTGTGTGGGGATGTCAGATGTACAACACAGCCAGCACCCACTGCATATGTTACGACGAGTTTCTGAGCTAGCTCCATTTACCCCTTCCCCCATTATGACGAACGAATAGGGTTAAAGGGATTATCCGAGAACAACAAATCCCCCCCCCCTCCCCATATGCTGCCAGTGATGCTAGGGAGGCTTATCCCTGTCCCCGCCTGCCATTGCTTGCCCCCCTCCCTCTCCAACAACAGATGCTTTCCTTTGTGCACAGGGAGAAGCAGCTGCGGTGGTGGGGACCGGCACAGGGATTGGGGAGCCAGGTAAGTATATTCAGTGTGAGGGACTTGGTATATGGGGGCAGATTTGCTAGTCTTGGATAACCCCTTTAATCTCCTGTTCTGATCAACAAAATTTAGTTTTATGGACAGTTTTTAGACGCAGGATGGTAGAGATTCTAGGTAATTACCCAATTTACCTTGAAGACTTGGAATAATTTCTGTTCAAGAACCTAAGAATAATAGGTGACATAGGGAATTGTTTGGGCAGCCATGTGGCTACATATAATTTTTATTAATATGAGCCATCCACTAGAATTTTTTTTCCCTTTATTGGAATTGTTCAGTAATATCTCCTGATATAAACATTTAATCATTTTCTTTTTATGTGATCTACCAGGCTGCAGTGTGATACAGAGAAAGATTCACATAGGGCTCCCCGTCCCTAATTTTATGTACTACATAGATACATTCTTTTTTTTCCCCCAAAAGAATGTTCTGAAAAGTAACATAAAATGCACATTGAACAGAAACTTGGTAAAAGCTAAAAGGCTTTTTTTTATTTTTTTATTAACGATATCAATCAGAGTTGTGTAGAGAGGCTGCAATGATTTATGGGTAAGGAGCGGGCTGATAAGAAGGTTGTCCTTTATCTTCATCAAGCTAACCAAAAAAGAAAAGATACAATTTGTATTTTTCTTCATTTCCCACACGAGGTTAATCCTTATAGACCCCAAACTTAATACTAATGTTAAAAGGCCATCTGCTAAGGCGTCTCAGCGGAGGAGAGATGGCGATAACTAATAGGGATATGTCAAGAAGAAAACAGGTTGAACTGCTTACACTTTCTACAGCTAAAGCTGAAAAATTCTACATCTTTCCATTAGTACAGAGACTCCAACATGGAGTCTCTTCATACAAGTTTCCAACATGTTAAACGTTAAAAACTGCCAAATAGATGCAAGAATATACACCAAGGTGTGATAGTTTATTGAAGAAAAATAGAAAAAGAAATGAAAAAAAACTTTTTTCTGTTATAATTATTAGTCTAAATGCATAACTATTTACCCCTTCTTGCTACTGAGATCCACAAGAATCACCCCCCCCCCAAAAAAAAAAAAAAACAAAAAAAAAAAACAAACAGTCAAAAAGTCAGGCAAATGTGTTTTATGGATAAAGAGAGGAAACAGCTACTGCCAGACACTTTTGATGGGAATGTTGAAATCCAAAAGGCAATGCTCCTTATCAGTGGCCGACTGGGAACTTAAAGTGGCCCTGGAAATAATACTAAAAGTGGCCCCATTTTGTAGTCAGCTCCAAAGCAATGGAAGGCAGGGCCAGCAATACCATATTGTGACACATTATACCACCACAACAGTGCCAAATACCAAACAATATCACAAAATACTGCCAGCTGTTCAAAATACATCCCCAAAAACGTCCACTGGCCAGCAGTGAGAGAGTTCAGGTGGCCCCCTGGGCATCGGCCCACTGGGAAAATTCCCTGCAATGTCTATGGCCAATACGCCCTTGCTCCCTATACTGATGATACAGCAGACCCCTAACTAGGGTGATATTTTGGTGAGGACTCCTAGGACTCCTTCATCAACTTCAAGATGCACATCACAAAGGGAATAAAAATTACAGTTCAAAATCAGAATCTTTTAAAACTATATACTAATTACTATAGTTTGCGAGAACAGGGGTGACCGACTTTCTTTAAAGGGGTTGTCTGGGTTCTAGATATTCAATATCAAATCAATAGAGTATCCCCTCCAAATTAATCATCTGTTTGCAGTAGCTTCTGGCCCCGGAAATAACATAAAGGAAGGAGCCATAAGCCACAGTTCTGACCACTAAATAGTGGTCATGTCGGATTACTGTAGCTCAGTTCCCATTCAAGGGAATGGGAGCTCAGCTAAGCTGCTGTAATTTGGCCTGGCTGCTACACATTGGAATAGCTGTGCTTCTGGCTCCATCCTGTGTGTCATTTCCAGTGTTGGATTATGGTTAATTAGTGGTGGTGCTGGGTGTTGGACCTTCACTGAGACCTTCATGTATTCTTAGGATAGGTCATCACAATTGAGAACATGGACAACTCCTTTAAGGTACCTAGCAAAGGGAGCCACATAGAAGTAAAGGAACAAAGCAAACAATTCAGTGAATGAGTTACTGAAAAATACCAGTCAGGGGATGGATGCAAGAAAAAATTCCAAGTCACTCCCCATCTCTTGATGTACATTTAAGTTATTCTTAAGAAATTGAAAGAATATTCAAAATCTTTTGAATCTTCTTAGAGCAGGTTGATCTAAAAATGAGTGGCAATGCAATAAGGACACTAGAGGGAAAACTCACCAACAGACCTTTGATAACCTTTACCAGAGATGACAACTCTTGCACTGACGATTCCCAGGAAATGTCAAAGTTTATACTTCTCATCTTTAAAAAAATAACCACCAACATTTCTTTAGAAATGTAACATAAAACTTTATTTGAACAATATGCCATTCCCTTTAACACAGCTATTATAGTATTTTTAAAACTAGGAAGAACCAGAGAGGGTTACTCGAGTGCATTCTGTCCAGCATAAGGGTGGCTTGGACCATACTAGTCTGTATGGGCATTCAATTGTGGGGTCCATGAGCAGAATATAAGCCATGTAGTGATCTGCCTCCTTTTTATTCATGTAAGTAGATGCACACATACTGTAGTATTTATTATTTGTGATGACTGGCAAGAATTTGCCACATTATGATGTACACAATGATTGACTATCTAGTAGATAATGCTTTTATAAAATAAACGGGTCTCAAGCAGCCTGGTAGAGAAATTTTATAGTGTTTAGACCCAAACATATTTTTGTGTTGAGTCTGCTTGTCTCCTGATCCCTGGAAATCTTTGTGGATTTGGAACACCAGCCAAAAGGAGGCTGTAGTCTTAATCTACAGACCCTAAAGGGAAATTATAACACAATTGTATGCAAAAAGAGCATTCCACCACTGCTCTGCTTGCAGTTGGAGGCAACCTGGACCTATATCAATAACGGAGCCCCGAAGGTGTTGTAGGGTGCACTGTGCATGGAAGGCCACCCTCCATTCATTTTCTATGGGGCCACCGAAAATAGCTGAACACTGGCTCGGCTATTTCTGTCAGGTTCCACAGAAATAAATGGGAGCAGCGGCCGGTCATTCACGGTGTGCTCCCATTCACTTCTATGGGGGAGTGCACTTGGTGCTGGCCAGACCGGAAGTTCCTCCAGCCACCACCTTGCGTGGCACCATTCCCGATATAGCTGCGGGTCCCAGCAGTGGGACCCAAACCTATAGGACAATGGAGGTATATCCTAGCGATATGCCCGCAATGTCTGTGATGAGACCAACCCCTTTAATGTACAGTGCGTAACTAAACTCCACCTCCTCTGTCAACCAAAAGCTGAGGATATCAGAAGGAAATAAACATCTTTGCTGCCTACAAGATTTCTATAAGCGTGTTTATTGGAAAAACATGAAGAAAGTCCTCTAGGCTGACTAACAATGAGGAACAAGTTTTTTTTTCTGTTTACTTTTATAATTTGTACATTTGTAACATTTAGTGTTTTTTTAAGTCATTAGCTGACCAATGTTAAAGAATCTATCTATCTATCTATCTATCTATCTATCTATCTATCTACAGTATCTGCCTCAAATCTAACACATATATAAATGTATCTACCTATCTCATAGCTATCTATGTAATCGTTAACTGTTTGTTGTTTCTATTTGCTAATATCTCGAAATCATTATCTTCTGTTTACGTTATCATCCCTTTGTAGTGTAGTAAGAGTAACTCATTCCATAGTTCACATGCTGATCAATGTCAAAGAAAGCCTTATCTATCTATCTATTCTATCTATCTATCTATCTATCTATCCTATCTATTAGAGATGAGCGAGATCATGCAAAATTTTATTCGGCGATCATCTCGCCAAACTTTTTCCTAAGATTCGTATATTCGACGAATAGATTTGTTGAATTTGCATACAAAATATACGTAATTATATGGCTTTTAGTGAACATTTGCGCACTAATAACAAAAGTTCAGGTAAAAAGGTACACAACCTCTTTGAACACGTACGCATAAGCGTACAAAGTGCGTATGAAAATGATGGCTTTGCTGGAGAGGGAATGGTGGAGCAGGAGGAATGCTCTGGAGTCTGACCCCTGGCTTTCAATATGGATACTGTAATCAGCAGAATGACAGCAGATCATCTGGCTGAGAACTGAGATGATCGTGCCATCCACTCCACTACCTCATCTACTTTCTCCTCCACTACAATTTTGCGCCTTGGTGGTTAGCCTGGTGGAACAACAGCCAAGTATTGCGAATACTACTAGTAGATTCTCCACTTACAGGTCCTTTGGCACTTCTGCCCTGTGCCACCTTCTCCTTTTTTTTAGAGCTCGAGGTCTGGCTGGAAATTGACCCCTTTTGCTTATCCATTTCAGACATTTTTCAATTCACTCTGTGGCCCTGCAGCTGGTCTTTGTCCCTGTATCTCACTGTCTCTCCCTATCTCTCCCTGTCTCTCTCTCCCTGCTTGATTAAATACTAACCCTGAACTGGCCCTGCACTTGCCCTGCCAGTATCCTTGATATGTGTAATATGGATCCCAGAACAATTACACCCCAATTTTCACAAAAACAGGTCTCAGAGTCTCAGAACTTCACACACAATGCTTCTGCTCGTCTCAGCAGTCGCAGCAGAAGTGATGCTTACCGAGCCTGAGCCAAATCAGAGCAAGCCTTGCCCAACTAGGTCAGGTGACCCGCTTTCTTCCCGGGCTTTTTGCACATGATAAATGAACTAACAGTAAAATTTAGCTAATGAATTGAATTCGTACGCAACAGTAACTTATACATAGCAATAACGTATAATTTATAGGACAAACTACGTAGCGAATGCGTACCAAAGCTGAAGCGAATCACCTAATATTCGGATTCGCTTCGCAGCTAAAAATTTCCAAGATTCGATACGAATCGGCGAATAGATTCGCTCATCTCTACTATCTATCTAGCTATCTATCTATCTATCTATCTATCTATCTATCTATCTAATATCTATCTATCTATCTATCTATCTATCTATCTATCTATCTGTCTGATATATATTTATATCTAATAGGACTCCGTTTTGTTGTATTTTGTGAATTTTATGGTATTGTGTCAGGTCTATTAAAACCCATGGAAAAAAAAGCACTTAATCCTCCTATAAAAAGATTTGAATCTAATTAACACAATAATGTTTTACAATGTTATGGGTAGACCTAGATTTAAATGGAAAAAAACACCCTCTAGTAAAACATTTGGAAATGGCAGCTTTATTGTAAAATACATCCCAGTCACATTACTTATTTTAGGACATTTACTTTTATTTAAACAGCAGCTTCTCGTCAAATGGTCTCATAGTGATGAAAAAAAAGGGGAAAGTGACGGGAGTTTGTTCCAAGACGCATAATGGGACAGGGAAAATGGATGCGCAGCTGTTATTTTACACATGAAATATGTTTGAGTGCTGATAGGATCCTTATCTTAAAGCAGAAGGCAGCAGAATTAAAGCCTTTGCTGGACCAAGGAGAGTCTCCACACTGACGAGAGCAACAGGAGAGATGTTATCATGGTGTCTGGGGATGTTTCAGTTAACAGACCCCACTCTTTCTATTTAAACACAGCTCACAGAGGGCAGGACAAACAAAGCATTGTATATGACACGATACCAAAACAAAATGAGATTTTAGTTTTATCTAGAGAGTCTTGTTAATATACAAGTTGTTTGCATTGATATGTTTGACTTAAGGAAATTGGGGAATCACATCTGTGTTTGCCAAAATAGATATATGACCCAATAGACCAGGAAAAGTTCAACCAGCATTTCCTTGCATTAAAATACCAACTATGATGTATGATGGATCGCAGCTGTTTAGACGAGGGCATATTTGTACCCAAAGTAAATAAAAAAAAACTCTAGATTTGCTTTGGCTTAATTCCAGTATCCAACTCCCCTATGCAGAGGCGTAGCTACTGGGGGGCAGAGGGGGCGAAGGCTCCGGCCCAGTGAACTCAGGGGGGGCCCAGCAAGGATGACTAACAGGGCGAATACAAGTGACGCTTCCATTATGGAAGCGCTCACTTGTTATTTAGGGACCCCCCATCAGACCTCAGATCAGCCCACCCAGCCACATAAGATTAAATAAAAAACCTCTCTCACCTGTCCCGCGTTGTGGCTGCACTTATGTGGCTGGGTGGGCTGTCTGAGGTCTGATGGGGCACAATACGCTGATCTGAGGTCTGATGGGGCACAATACGCTGATCTGAGGTCTGATGGGGGCACAATACGCTGAATCTGAGGTCTGATGGGGGCACAATACATGATCTGAGGTCCTGATGGGGGCACAATACACTGATCTGAGGTCTGATGGGGGCACTACGCAGATCTGAGGTCTGATGGGGCACAATACGCTGATCTGAGGTCTGATGGGGGCACAATACGCTGATCTGAGGTCTGATGGGGCACAATGCACTGATCTGAGGTCTGATGGGGGCACAATACACTGATCTGAGGTCTGATGGGGCACAATACGCTGATCTGAGGTCTGATGGGGCACAATACGCTGATCTGAGGTCTGATGGGGGCACAATACGCTGATCTGAGGTCTGATGGGGGGCACAATACGCTGATCTGAGGTCTGATGGGGCACAATACGCTGATCTGAGGTCTGGATGGGGCACAATACGCTAATCTGAGGTCTGATGGGGCACAATACGCTGATCTGAGGTCTGATGGGGGCACAGTAGGGTGATGTGAGGACTGATGGGGGACATTCTGCTGATCTGAGGTCTGATGGGGGTACAATACGGCTGATCTGAGGTCTGATGGGCACAGTAGGCTGATGTGAGGTCTGATGGGGGCACATTCTGCTGATCTGAGGTCTGATGGGGGCACATTCTGCTGATCTGAGTCTGATGGGGGCACAGTAGGCTGAAGTGAGGTCTGATGGGGGCACAGTAGCTGAAGTGAGGTCTGATGGGGGCACGTTCTGCTGATCTGAGGTCTGATGGGGCACAATACGCTGATCTGAGGTCTGATGGGGGCACAGTAGGCTGATCTGAGGTCTGATGGGGGCACAGTAGGCTGATCTGAGGTCTGATGGGGGCACAGTAGGCTGATGTGAGGTCTTATGGGGCACAATACGCTGATCTGAGGTCTGATGGGGGCACAATACGCTGATCTGAGGTCTGATGGGGGCACAATACGCTGATCTGAGGTCTGATGGGGCACAATACGCTGATCTGAGGTCTGATGGGGGCACAATACGCTAATCTGAGGTCTGATGGGGGCACAATACGCTGATCTGAGGTCTGATGGGGGCACAGTAGGGTGATGTGAGGACTGATGGGGGCACATTCTGCTGATCTGAGGTCTGATGGGGGTACAATACGCTGATCTGAGGTCTGATGGGGCACAGTAGGCTGATGTGAGGTCTGATGGGGGCACATTCTGCTGATCTGAGGTCTGATGGGGGCACATTCTGCTGATCTGAGGTCTGATGGGGGCACAGTAGGCTGAAGTGAGGTCTGATGGGGGCACAGTAGGCTGAAGTGAGGTCTGATGGGGGCACGTTCTGCTGATCTGAGGTCTGATGGGGCACAATACGCTGATCTGAGGTCTGATGGGGCACAGTAGGGCTGATCTGAGGTCTTGATGGGGGCACAGTAGGCTGATCTGAGGTCTGATGGGGGCACAGTAGGCTGATGTGAGGTCTTATGGGGGTACAGTAGGCTGATGTGAGGTCTGATGGGGCACAATACGCTGATCTGAGGTCTGATGGGGGCAGGGACTGTTAGTTTAGTGATGTAAAAACTGGGGACAGGTTTCCTTCAACATAGGAGTCCTCTTGTTTTTTACTCCTATTAATCCTATATTTTACTGCATTATGTGGTAGAGTATTTAGGACTAGGGTATGTAGAAAGTCTATTGACTGTACTTAACAGCATAGATGATCTAGCAGTTTATACAGTCATCTTTCTAATACAATATTATAACCACAACTAGTAGTATGTGCCTGTGAAGTTGGAAATGTGCGTTTGGGAAGCCAATAAGTGGGGGGCCCACTCAAGTATGTTTGGCCCCCCCTGTGCTGAACCTCTAGCTACGCCTCTGCCCCTATGTCATAGTCACAAGACTCTAGGGAAAATAAGGTGTGGGGAAATGTTTGGTAGTATCCTCTCAATGAAGAGATGCTTGTTTCTAACCTCACCATGATCCAGCGCTGATACCTACCTGTACTTCTGACTCCCATGTTTTTGAGCTTCTTTACTGTCATCCAGCAACAGCTTCTGGAACTACATGCCTGCCAACATCCAAATACAGTGAAAAATTGGCACTGACCAATGACGTCATTATTGGCCACTATTGTACTATTTGGTTGTATTTTTGTAATTCTGGGTATGTCTTGTTCTTCTGTTCATGTCTAAAAATATTCTTTTACTTTAGTCTTGAGTCTGGTCTGGGCTCTGAATGTTTTTTTTTATGAGGTCTGTCTAAGGTGCAATGTTTTGGCCTGAGTTTGAATGTATGAGTCTTCTTTGGAGTCCCAATTTACTTAAGGTCTGCTGTGAGGTCTGAATATATTTAAGGGTTTTCTCTGGTGTCTGAATTTATTTGTGAGGGTATAGATGCTTGAATAATAAGCTAAATTAATCATCCAGGAATTTGGACTGGGATGTGAGAAAAGGAGAAAGACTCCAATCAGGAAAGCATCACCAGTAAGCCACTGGATTGTGGAATGTGTTCTGATTGGTATTGTGTTTTCTTGTATAGAGTTAGGCAGGCATACTTTGAAAACTGGACCCTAGTCACAGGGTGAAAAAATGCCAAGCTAAAGAAATCTACAGCATGCTAGAAGCAGAGTTCAAAAATGTCTTCTGATACTCCCAATAGATCCTTAGTTTCTCCTGGAGGTTTTCCTTTATCAGGCAAGTAGTAGAGTTTTCCCCAAACAAACTTGCAGTCAAGGATCTTATTAACATCAAACTAGAAAGTTGGACAATGTGGCGGTAGTCTAGAAGTCATTCAAAGATTTGGAAAACATGTTGAAAATGAGAGACATAGAATCTGTATGGAATGCAGAGATCGAAAGAGAGCTGGAGATATTAAGTCACTGGGTTGATGTGTCTGGGGACCTCAAAGGATCCTGCAGGAGAAGCAAAAATTAGCAGGGTTTCCTCCATGGTAGCGAGATTGGGAATTACTGAAATAAAGAAATATATTGGCCTCAAAAAGCGATTAATTGGTGTTGATTACATCTTAATTGGCAAATATGACTGGGACATGGTCATAAATGGCTGCTACTGATGCCTGATATTAATAGCTAAAATGGTCGGATTTTAATTTAATTAGTGCATCAAGTTAATTTTATGGCCTTACATGAAGCAGACTATTCTATGCATCTGATCATTCAATAATATAATTTCATGCGAGTAACAGATTTGTTATTTCTAATACTATAATGATGAAGGATAGTGTAAGGGGCTGTCTACAGGTCATGGCAGGGTGTTCCAGTAAAGGTGTGGTCACCAAATGCCAAGTCTAAAACTGATGTATAAAATAATCAGGAGGCAGACGGGAACTGCTGAAAATAGCTTGTTTTTACTCCCTGTGGGAGGTGAGTTTCAGTACCCAGCACGGCCACTACACTTTGAACGGAGCTGAGCATCCTATTCCATTCAAAGTGTTAATTCCAGTGCCAGAGGCTGCAGGGCACAGCCAGGGTCAGACTGGCCCACCAGAGTACCAGAGGATCCTCCGGGGGGCCCAAGCTGTAACAATAATGGACTCTGAATATAACAGGGTGCTTAAGCTCTTATATATAGAGAGGTTGGGCCCCAAGAATCATTTTCTCTGGTGGGCCAAAGGGACTTCAGTCCGATGCCTGGCACAGCTGACCGGTGAGTTTGCAACCCTCACCAATCGGGTATTACTGACCTATCCTGAGGATAAATCATCAATATCAGGAGAGTGAAAAACTCAATTTCAGCAGAATCTACCGATTCAATTCAGGCCTGAATCGAATCTACCCAAATCAAAGATTTTCCTAAAAATTGGCCTGAAAATTGTGTGTGTATATAACTATGAGCTCTCATAGGATTCATTTTTTTCTTGCTCTCTTTTTTAAATTACTATTACAGAGTAATAGTACAGAGTACAGAGATCTCTCCCATGATCTATTTATCCCCAGGACTGTGACTGTGATGAGGGGACATCCTCTGCGTCTGGAGGAAAGAAGGTTTCTACAGAAACATAGAAGAGGATTCTTTACGGTAAGAGCAGTAAGACTATGGAACTCTCTGCCTGAGGAGGTGGTGATGGTAAGTTCACTAAGAGAGTTCAAGAAGGGCCTGGATGTATTTCTGGAGGGTAATAATATTACAGGTTATAGTTACTAGAGATGGGTCGTTGATCCAGGGAGTTATTCTGATTGCCTGTTCGGAGTCAGGATGGAATTTTTTCCCCTAAAGTAGGGAAAATTGGCTTCTACCTCACAGTGGTTTTTTGCCTTCCTCTGAATCAACTTGCAGGATAACACGCCGAACTGGATGGACAGATGTCTTTTTTCGGCCTTATAAACTATGTTACTATGTTACTATTTTTTTCTTCTTTTTTTCTCTCAGAAATTCAGCCGAATCCAATCACAAAAAAAATCAGGCTCGGCTGCATCTCAAATTTTTATCAAATTAGGGTTGAGTTTGATTAATGTAGAATCATCTCAACTGGAAGGTTTTCTCTCAACAATCCTGAGGTGTAACTAGCATAGGATTGTGGTTCTTTCCCTCTTGTCTCCACAGTGTATCATGACACCTGGGCTCTACCTCAGCTGGCTACTTTTGGTCCCAAAATGTCCTGAACCTTCCCTACATTCATTTGACTGGTGTCCTCTGCACACCAGAATTCTGGCTTTAAAAAAATCTCAAGTCAAAGCTTTGTGACTTTTGCTCAAAAATGTTGCAACTTTTTGAGCACTGCGCCTTCTAGTGCCACCTACTGATTTCAAGTTAAGACTTAGGGTTTAAAAGTAGATCACTTTTTGTGTCGCAAAAAAGTTGCAACTCCATGCCATAATGCACTTGCACCAAATATATTATTACTGTGCACCAATTTCATAATTTGGCACAGGGGTACATAGCCATTCCAGTCTAAAAACTAACCTCCAATACATCTACAATGATAGATTCCCACCAAACAAATGTGTAAGCTACTATTAACCCTTCCTGTCTCAGGCAGTCCACCCTGACAGAGGAATTTTGGTAGCAATATTCAGTAATTTTCCTGTTGCAAACGTATAATTTCTTAGTAAAAAACAATTGTATTAACCAAGTGAGACATACACTGAATACCCTATTATGGTGGCAGACTTGGGGGTGTGAAAAACAATGCTGCTTCCATATGGTTCAACCATGACAGCAACGTTTAGCCTGTCCCATGCAAAAGATTATTCAGTCCCGAGAGTTTTCTCTCCATCTGATCCCTCTTTCTATTCTGGATCTGTGGTCTTGCAGATAATGCAGGGCTGTGTCTCTCCATTAAAGGAATCCTTAAATATATACTCCAGCAAGCCATAAATCAGGGGCCTTATCAGAAACATTAATCATATCTTTAATAAGGGAAGCACTTCTATTTAATTGAACGCTGCACTGAAATTAAATGTGAGAGACAGAGCCAGAATAGATAGGAGAGTGTTCCCTGTTCAGTCTTTAATGAATTCCAGTGACCCCTTTTTTTACTGAAAGAAAGAAGAATGCTTTCTGTTTTGTCCAATGAAACAATTAATGGTGTTAGGGGGGTGACCAAAGGCTAAATGTTATGTGGATGAGGGGAGGAGGTCGGACGACTTAAATGAGGTATGCAAAATTGATTTCTTTTACAATTTCAAAGCTAAATTAAAGGGGAATTATATATGGCATGCAAAATGGATTCTACAACAGAGCTACGCATGCTGTTCACGCCTCTGACATAGAGTGTCTTTTATCTTATCTGTACCACGACCAGATACCACCTTGAAGCTACACCCCTCAGTAAATGGAAAAATAAAATATTTAAAGAAAAATGCCAGTGTGAGAAATTAATTTATCTTATAAAAACCCAAATTGTATTATATATTAATATTTGATTTTGTCTAAGCAGTTTGTAAGCCTTCCTTTCTTAAAGTCGTGTTTTTTTTTTACTTTTTTTTACTTTTATTGGCAGCACATCTCCTTCTGTAATCATTGATAATTATTAATTCAACTAATTGGAGGAGCGATTGCTTTAACAATCGTCCCCCCCACCCCCACATATTCTACATTGGCCAGTGTAATAGACCAAAGCAAATAAGCGCTGTTCGATATGTTTATCATCGATCAATGTTTGTCCGGCTCAAAGATCAGCCAGCGTAATGGCACCTATATAATGAGATGCTAGAAAACCTGAGCCTGTTCACCATGGAAAAAAGATGCCTTAGAGTCTACTTCATCTTCATGTATAAACAGATGGTCAGTACAAAGACCTTATTTACCGAGGACCAGGGGACATTCTTTATGTGTGATTTAGGCATCAATTTAGGAAAGGGTTCTTCACCGTTAGAGTACTCAGACTATGGAATGCTCTACTTCAAGAGTTATTAAAGGGTCTAATGCGCCATCGCCCATTCGGACACGAGCTGCATGGATGATTCAATATACGCCATGGGTCCAATAGGACACAGATGCCCTTTCCAGCTGTAAAAGGCAATACATGCGCCCCAAATCATGTGGCTTCAAGCCTAAGGTAGTCGCATAGGCAAAATTCTGTGTGCTGACAGTCTATAGTCCCAGCCCCACGGTTTAACGGTGCTGCCGGAGGAGGTGAGTGCGAGCATTCACAACTCCCGGACCAATGGCGCAGGCGATTGTAGTGTTCGGGTACCCCCCTGCGGGAAACGGGGTCCTCCAGGCTCAGAGCTCTCCGCCAATAGCCAAGCCCGTGCAAGTGCACTCAGTTCTCAATATAATACCGTCTGAGAATATAACGACCAAAGCACGTTGCTTGCACACCGTGACGAAGTGCCTAGATAACAAGGAGCCCCACATACTGCGATGTGTGTCGGGCAGTATTTCCTTAGCTAATAGTTTACTTACCATTGCACAATCCTACCCTCAATCATCTCATAAGAGGATCGCCATGAGTTCATCATAATACCCCTTCTGACACATAGTTAGCAGGTAGTTATGACTACGCTTCTATAAGCCACCAACTAAGTTTTGCAACAGGTGTATTTCTAAAATCATCCTTGTAAATAGATGGATCAATTACTGTAACGGTCTCAGAATTTAAACTACGAAGGCTCACAGCACCACTCAATAGACTACTGCAGTATTTGAAAACATGAATGCTTAGGTCTCCATATGAAATTATGCTTTTAGTGTACATCCATTTTTGTCTGAATATTAGAACTATTTCATGTCGCGCGCTTGCACCGCGATAACTGTAAATCATTCAAGCGAGAGAAAGTACCTTAGTATTAAAATTAGACAGGTGATGTGAGCTGATAGGAGTGATAGACCACACTAACTCCATCTATGTAAATAATAATGGAAAGATAACAGATCGTTACTAAAATAGGGATAATCATAAGGATAATGGAGAGAAACCTTGGAGAATGACTACAGAGAGCCAATAACCGAGAGACAGTTAACTATAACTACCATACAGCTGGAGTTCCAACCTGACCGAAGAGTTTTGTATCATAAGACGCGAGTAGGGAAACACATATGTATCGGAGCTCGCGCACACGTATCAGGATGAACAAATATCGAGAGAAGAAGTATACCAGTAGCGTTTATTATAGTTATTCCAGTCGTAAATAGGTGCGTCGCTATCTCTCTCCTGCTGCCTAGAAGGAAGCCTATAAGAAACACTACTGTAATCACAGCGCACCCACACTCTCGAGTGCGCACGATTATCTAACACCCTAACTCCTCTGTCTCACACAAAAGAAGCGAAGGCGACACATATATGCGCCAGATGGCCCTCTGCTGCACGCCCCTAATTGCCTGCTGTAGCTGGCATAGTCTTGGGCGTCTGCTATCTGGAAGTGAGCAAACACTTACAAAAATGATAAATATCGCCCTTCAGGACTTTGCCATCATTCATAAACACGAGCCCTACACCGACAAACCATCCGGGGATTTATACATGGGCAGAATTCAGAGCAACACTCATAACTGAGCTATTGACTAGAACTATATAAAAATGATACATGAGCCCACTATCTCAACACAGAGGACTCTATGATATCTATTAAGAAAATTTTAGTATATGCAAATTTTCCTGGCTCATACAAAACTGAACCCATTAGTATCATATATGTTACAGAGAAGAATATTAAATCGGTGACCCTATACATAGAATTAAATATATACCAACTTATATAATCAAGAATTTCAGACTCGCATTGTTCTGCTGTCTTGCAATTCACCCAAGTACTTTTATCCATACTGATTTGAACGTGTGTTGCGTTTTGTGATGGACAAGAACGTGCTATGGCCAGATTACTACATATCCACTATCGCTGTGGCTATGATGAGTCACATAAGTCTATCTACAGGTGTAAATATACCCTAAATTCTCCACCAGTTACTTTCCACCGACCACCGTTAGAGGGAATAAAAATATTAATTATAAAGGCTCTTGGTGCGGGGCGGGGTTGCGCATGGTGGAGTAGTGCATTAGTTGTTGTTTTTTGTGCCCCCGAGCTAGGACAAGCGGTGGAAGAAAAGCAAGGTGGGCCGTCCCGTAACAACGGTCTGCTAATTACAATCGAGAGGAAGAAAAAGCGATTAAGCTGCTTTTGAAAGTAGGCTGGACAGCGGTGAGAGATTCACAACCGACGGCGTAGCATGTCTCGCGTCGAGGGCTTCTGTGTTACGATTATCAGTTCATGCAGAGGCTTGGAGCGGATCAGGACAGCCTAAAAACTTTCCTGACCTCTACAGCTTGACAAGATATAGCCCGAGGCATGTGTTTTTTTAATTAAGTAGGAGAATTGTTTCGTATGGGGAGAGAGAGAAATAATTTGCGTTAAGCAGGGCTTTTGTCTCCAAGTATGGGTATCGAGGTTCTAGCCACATAGTTTCCGATTGAGAAAAGGGTTATCTCGTTGAATTCCTAAAGGGGCGGGTCCCCAGAGCAAAATATGTCTAGTCAGTATATCAAACCGAGGCACGCTGGAGTCTTGCTAATAGCTTTGGGATACCATTGCTATGCTAGCTTAGGAAATTTGTCGTAAGCACACTAGGGTGGCTAGTGCAATAAAAGTGTATTGGAACTGAGTCTATGGGCACGCACCTAGTTGTGTGTTGCTTTTTACTTAATTGTCGGTGTTGTTACCGATGCTCATCTCTGTGAGGATGGCCACACATGTTACTTCAAGTATTCGAGGGCCTGTTTACATATTGCCACCCCTGAACTGTGATAGGGAGAGCATGGACACCGCCTTACTGAGCTGTGATAGGGAGAGCTGAACACGCCCCCTTTAGCATCCGCAGAAAAGACACTCCCCTGACCTGTCACTGGATATTAAAAATCTAGCAGCAAGCAATGAATGGGGAGATCTCTGGATCATGTGACGGTACAGGGATTGCCTCTAGCTTTGCTTAGATAAGAGTTTCATGTACTATACGATGTCTGATTTTCAATTTTTTACAATGGTTCATGGGATAATCTCCTTTAATGAGTGTCTCTAAAAAATGTAAATGTAAGAATCATGTATATGCAATACGAGCCGGGATAGTAGCTAGACAATTTGCCTCATCACTTCCCATAATAAATACAATCAATTATATAAGCCAAACCAACAAGAACGCTGTAAACTTTTAGTGACCTTTAATATCACCTAACAGCAGTTTGTAACCTGTTGTTTTACCTCCAATATGAAAATGAGGTTTCCCCTCCAGAGGAGGCATCTCCCGCCATTATCATATGCTCCAAATTGAAAATTGCTCACCAGGGGTGCAGCATCTTGTCCTCTCACATGATCAAGTAGGTGTTGATCGTCTCTGTCTGCACCCTCTCCCCATCAACGCGGTCCACAACCACAAGTCTGTTCTCTTCCCCTGACACTTAGATGAGTGGTTCTCAAGAACTTTATAGCCCATCAACCAAGATGAAAGTAGGCAGTTGAAGAATGGGAACTGCAGCCAGTGTGGACCACCTAATGAGACGCAAGGAGAAATAAGGAAAGAAAAAAAGCAGGTGGCGCTATATAGATACATTGTTTTATTGAAAGAGCTTTTGGCTAATTTCAGCTACACTAAAATTTTAATTAAATGCAATTGCAAAAGTATTCTAAAACAAATGCTGGTGCCAAAATGTTAGGCAATGAACGTGTTAGTCTCAAGCGCGAGACAGAACCCACATTATGATTAAAATATCATTCCTCACATCTCAGAAAGCTTATAACTAAATCTATTGACAGAGGAAAAAAATCAAGTACGCAGAGCGTTTAGGATTACAATGTATACATATAGCAGAAGCAATTATATATAGCGCAGATGAGAAGTCGCGACAATTCTATGTAATATAAAAACATTCGACTCATCTACTAGTAAAGCATAAATATATTTTCACAATAATTAGTATATCTGCGTATTCAACTAACGAAGATACTATATAATGAATAACATTTTTTACACATATTATTATAAGTATTATCACCCGCCTTAAATTAGTATAGCAACTTGCATATTGTTTAAAGGCTTTGCTACAAGAACGTGAAAAAATATTGTCTTCTAAAGGGTTCTCACTACAATACTAATCCTTGCCCTATTCGGTGACCCACCTTAATTTTCCAATCTATAACTAGAGAATGAACTACCTAGAGGTCTCATTGTGCCGCTTTTGAGGATTCGGCAGTACGAAGGATTATCAAAATATAAAAGAAGTACAAATTTCCTGGTCGCCTGCAAGAGGGCCGAAGTATGACGTGAAATTGTATAATTGTTGAGATTACGGCTTCTGTGTGAGAGTTCGCAGAGCATTCCGATTCCAGTGGTCGATCGAAAACGGAGATGAATCAGCTCAGCACTGGAATCAGCACTGGTTACAGAGGAGTCTCTTTTTAACCCTGCACCCATGGGCGAACTGGGAACATAAAAGTGCCCTGGGTAAAAAAGAAAAATTAAAAGTGGCCCCATGTCATAGGCGAGTTTAAATTGACAGGAGTGTGGCCAACACAAGTTGGCGGTGACAACTCAAGCTGGTGAGGCCAGTAATACAACTGTACAGCACACAATACCACACCAGCAGAACCAAATAGCACAGTGCACCACAAAATACTGCCCCAGTAGACCAAATTCATTCCTAGAAGAACGTGACATTCCAAGTGTAACACTAGGAGCATCATGGTGTTATGTACCCACTTGTTGGACGTGAGGAGGCATCAGGTGTCCCCACCCCCCAGACATCTGTCCATGGGATGTTTCCCTGTAGGGTATATGGCCAGTCAGCCCCTGCCTGCACATACCAAAGGGGTTTTGGGTCTTGGAGACCCCTTTAAACTGTGTTAGTACCGAAGACACAGTGTATTTCCCAATCACGCAGATAACTTGCAATTGCATCAGAGCACATCCAAGTTTTGCCTTATTAAAAGTAGTAAGAACAGGGGTGAATCTGACTGAAATTCCAAGAACTTTCACTTTCTTTTTGTTTGGTTATAGGCCTTAAGTACAGCCTTAAAGGATATATGAACATCAAAAAATTAAACAGGTTTTTCTCATCTCAGAAGAGGCAATCCAACTACCTGGACCTTCACTAATCCTGAGAATGAAGGGGTCACAGCGCTGGTTTCCACTATGGCCCATTCACACTTTTGCCTACAGAGCAGCTCTTCCTGACACTTCCTGTGCAAAGACCTGCAGAACAGCTCCATTCAAGTGAACAGGGCCCTTTCTTCTTCTACAAGTAAAAAAAGGCTGCACAGCATACCTAAAGTGCATATCGTAGCAAGATGCATCACTTTTTGTGTATAAAGCTCCTGAGCAGACCTATGTACATCAGGTTGATGCAGCTTCTGCACCATGGGCACAGTTACATACCCTCTGTGTGTAGTCTGATCCTGCTGTCAAGCATTACTCTCACATGCTACTCACTAAACTACTCCTGGGCATGGTGGTGGCAAATGGAGCTCAGTGTAAGTCAGTGTTGGGATGCATTCACATAGGTGACTGGTTCCGCCTGTTGTGGATAAAAGCCTGACAAGTACAACTGTGCCATGCATGGGGCTTGTCCTTTTCCTTCTGAGCCCACATAAAGTAGTATAGAAAGCAACAATAGAACATATGTACAACTTTGATCTTCCTCTAGTATTTAGCTTCCATCATAATCAGTTTATCAAGAATTTTTAAACTTTTAATATTGAGGCACCACTATTGACACTGACTAACCTATGGCATGTGCACTTAGCAGCTGAAGGCATCTGTGTTGGTCCCATGTTCATATGTGCCCGCATTGCTGAGAAAAATGATGTTTTAATATATGCAAATAAGCCTCTAGGAGCAACAGGGGCGTTGCCATTACACCTAGAGGCTCTCTTCTCTCTACAACTGTTGCAGCCTCTCCACTTTGACAGAGCCAGGCATTATGATGTTTTCATTGTGTGGCCGTGTCAATTGAGTGTAGAGGGCACAGCAATTTTCAGAGAGCAGAGCCTTTAGGTGTAGAGGCTTACTTGCATATATTAAAACCCTTTTTTTCTCAGCAATGTGGGCATATATCAAGGTATCCTCAGGATAGGTCATCAGTATCCGATCAATGGGGTCTGACACAAACCCGGAACTCCCGCCAATTAGCTGTTTTGAGAAGACAGCTGCGTTCCTGTGAGTGCCGCTGTCTTCTTACAGCTTACCAAGTTCAGCGCCATACACTGTATAGCGGCTGTGCTTGGTATTGCACGCAGCCCATTCACCTGAATGGGTCTGGGATGCTCTCTAGGCCATGTGATCGAGGAATGTGACATCACTGGCCTAGGAAAAGCAGACAGATGGCAGCACTGTGAGCAGCGGACTGGCGGGGTTCTCAGGTGTAAGACCCCCACGATCAGATACTGATGACCTATGCAGAGGATATAGTCATCAGTATTAAAATCTCAGAAAACCCACAGAGGTGTAGTGAATGTTACTTCATAAATTCCCCATCAACTTACATGTAACATCTGCACACTACGTGGTCTTGCTGCAGAGCAGTACACTCCGAAATTCTATTACTGAAGTCTTTCTGAATATATTATGGATGTAGAACACACACATGAACACAGCATAAAAAATGCATGTGCGCTTGGTGTCAGCTAAAAATTATGTGAAGGGAGTCTGAAAAATGACAACTTCAAGCCACTTTGATCTAAGAACCCATAAGAATACTCAGAGCACATACTGTACAGAGATACATACACAAGATACACAAAGTCAAAGTAACAATGTCGCTGAATAACTATAAAAATAAAAAAAGGGAAAAAATTTCAATGCAGGGGTCAGGCACGTGAGCTATGACTACTAACTTGTGCAGCGCTGCGGAAGAAGAGATGCATTATAAATAAATGATAACATGGAAATGCATGTGAGGAAAGCAGAGTAAAGTACGTTCTCCTTCTGCACATGGACACCTAATGGTGTTTCATTAGCATATCACACCATGCAGATAGATTTATGAAGACTTGTTGTAGGCAGGAATATAAAAGTAGCAAACCTTTTGATTAGTCTTTATGAATTATTTAAATTTAAAGACATTAGAGACTGCATTGACCCTTTCACCCAGTGGATATGCCACGTATTTTACAGGTGGAAAATCTACCGTGTATTACTGTCCCGGCAAAATGTCATCCACATTTGAATTAGGGATGAGCAAATTGATTCTATCAAATTGATTCGACTCAGGAGCAAATTTCGTCACCAGTGAGTGCCTGTCCCCACTTGCCTCTTGACTGACAGGGCCTAGTAGAGGTACAAGTGCTAGAGTAGTGACTGCACACATGTACCGCTACACTTCTATGTAGCAACGCATGAACAGTCGC